>JAYJMB010013173.1:119592-129609 GCA_036873735.1 Pouteria campechiana
CCAAATAATACGAGGGCTTTAAAGTGAATATCTGGTTGAACTCAAATAAGGTACCTTAATCCTTTTTGGGTTTGGTCTATTCTTGGGAGTACTCTACATTAAAGACTGGTAGCACCCGCACCCTTAATCCTTTTTGGGTTTGGTCTGTTCTTGGGAGTACTCTACCTTAAAGGCTGGTAGCACTTGGTTGACTATGTACCTGACTTGACTTACCAGTATTTCAATCCCTATTTTTAGGCAGAATGTTGGGTAGTTAAATACATGTAGATAAGATCAGTGGAGTAGAGATAAGTGTTAAGATGGATGAGTCGCAATAGGAGGAAAAATGAGTTAAGAGACAATTTATCTAAGAGTCGCAATAGGAGGAAAAATGAGTTAAAGAGACAATTTATCTAAGGGAATTTAGGTGTTTGCACCAATGTTTTGTCAGAGGAGGGAAGTTAGACTTAAAATAGTTTTGACCCTGTGCTACAGAGATGAAGAATGTGATGTTTATATTTTGAAGTTTAGCGTTATTTGCAAATATACTCATATATTTTCATTGATATTTTAAGTATACTCCCTTAAAAAAGAGTAAATAAACTCATATTATTTGACATAAATTGCAAATATATTGTTGGGGTACTATCCCAACTAGTAAAAACAATTTTCAAAATTTCCAAAATGCCCTCATCTTCTCCCCCACTTGAAACTTTCGCAGTTAGCCACTATCAGATCAATAGGATCTTTGATCTGATCCTACTAGAAGGTGCTGGTCACCCTTCCTACCCTCAGTGAGTGAGTGCCGCATTGGATCTTCAAGATTGGCCACAGAAATCGGGGAGAAGGATGATCAACAATCTCCCCATGGCCAGCAACAATTAACAATCCTTGGCTCCATCAAATTTGCGGCAATCCCACCACCACCGGACTTGCTCCATGTCGTTGATGAGATTCACTTCTTCCTTGACTTTGATGAACCCATCAAACCCCACTGCTCCTGCACATGATAGCTTGATGATGCTGCAACATCCTTTGACACAGCACGGGCTCGACCTAGAACAATCAATACGAGCCTCTGCAGTCATGCTGAAATGAAGAAAGATAATGGAGGAGATGATAACATTTTCCTTTCCCCTTTTCTAGTCTTTGGAGGAAGCGATTGGGTGTGGTGATGGGTGCTCTAGAGTTGTGTAGATGGAACTGGTTAGGTGGACGATGCAGATCACCATTTAGGCAAACACTTGGTGACGGCATGATGGGGCAGCAATGAGGCTTCCTTTTCTGTAGGTTTTAAGGGGGTCATACATCATACTTGGTGTGTTATGATGGACAGTAGACAGGAGCATGTGGGGAGGGCGATAGGTTTGTGACGACATTTTGAGAATTTTGAATTTTTTTTTTTAACAGGTTGGGATGGAACCCTAATGGTGTGAGTATATTTGTAATTTTATCAAACAATATGGATTTATTTGCTATTTTTCTAACAAAGAGGGTAAATTTGTAAAATTGATTAAACTAAGTGGTTATATTTGAAAATAACTCTTTAGTTTATACAAATTAAAGCCTCTGAAAGGAATGGGAAGCCTGAAAGACATGGGAGAAGATGGTGATTAGGCATGTTGAGGAGCTTTTTTTTCTTCATTTTTTTACTCCGATGAAGTTGATGGTCTAGATTTGTCTAGTTCCTTTGCCTTGGTGAAAATTATTTGGAAACTAGATTGAACATGCAATTGGTAAATTCTATGGATACCTTATGGGTTTCTTGAAAGAAATGATACTTCACTCTTATAGGTATTATATCTTTGTTATTGGAAGCGATTTTTATAGGTACTTTATATCTTTGTTATTGGAAGCGATTTTGGATACTTGACAATTGTTGTTTATATGCTGGTATCTGTGAGTTATTATATTGTGCCAAGGGTAGCACTAGTTTTATTTCACCATCATTGCTTCATGGTTTGATGATGGTGTTGATAATGTAATTGCTATTATATTGTGCTAGTAGAAGCTTTATGATGTCATTGCTAGTGCCATAGCAAATAAGGGAGAATTGAGTGCAGTTGCCAACTGATGTCAAGCTTTCACCATAACTTGCGCTACCATTGCTAGTAACAAGGCACATATATCTGTAAATGTTTAGCTAGAGTGAATGGCAGTGTAAATTCCTGCACCTGACCTTATTTTTGGGATGAGGCATTGATGATATTAATGATGGTAAATTTAGCAATGGGCCATATGACCCCATGGCCTGTTGTGCCTTTTGGACCAGCCTTTGACTTAAAAGCTTTGATCACTCCATTCATGTATTGTCCAATTAATTTCTTTACTATTGTACTCTTGTCATTTTAATGTCTCCACAATGCTGTCCTAACTTCGAACTCCATGCATATATCTTTTATACAATGTCATTCTAACTATTGATTTGGCAACTTTTGCATCATAATTGCACTTTTAATTTTGTTAAGCCTAAGTTGATCCATCATATCAGATACTGATAGTCAAGTAGCGATAAGGATTGTATCATTTTTTGGGGTTGATTTGGTCTGATTGAGCCCTTGTCAAAGTAGTGTTCGCAATTTCACTAAGAGGGGAGATTTCGTCGAGTCTTAAAAGAGAAACTTTCGTAATTCTGTAGAAATTATCAATAATTTTTATTTAACTATTCTTCTAAAATATAAAAAATAAAAAAGAAGAAAAACTAGGAACTTTACCATAAAATTTGTTAATAAATTATGATAAATCTAAATGTACATTGAGAATAAAAAACATCATTTTAAATGTCAACATATAAGAAGTAAATGAAACATACTAATGTTATAAACACCGATAAAGTAGATTTTTAATGTTAAATACAACTAAAGGAGAGGTTTAGGTTATACATAGTTATTAAGCAAATGCATATAATGTTAATAATAGAAAAAAAATCTAAAATCATATTATCATTATACATCACCACCAAAAAGAAACTCGTGCAGGCTCCTCAATATCTTCATTGTCGTGAATTTACTTGTGCCTCCTAATAAATATAAAAACCTGCATATGGGTTTATTGATTCAAAGACAGAGGATGGAAATGCTTTGGCTCCAATATCTAGATGATATGATATCTGTCTATAAGATTATTGAGAATTATCTTCGGAATCTTCGACATGATGGCCATATGATATACATTCATAACTATGCACATTAATAGATGTCGCAACTCTGCTATCTACTAGGTTATTCTATTCTGTAAAGGCTACTTTTTTCTATTTCCATATTTTCTTATATATGATTTTGTAGGCGCTGTCGCGCTATGATTATCATCTTGTGTAGCATGTTGGAAGTCTGTTTCTACTATAAATGGGTTAAGAGGCCTTTGGCTACTTGAAGTGTCAACCACACCACCACTACCACCACCACCACCACAATCACCATCACCACTACTTTTTTGTTATTGAAGAAGATCCTGTGCTTGATGATATTATGAGTTGAGACGGATTAGAAGGATTTTATGATTGAGAAATGCTTCCTGATCTTGTCAAAGGATCAAAGTCATCCTCTCCAATGTTCTTTATATATTAACTCCTTATTCACAAGCTATTATAGCAATAGTAGGTTCTGGTCCTTCATCTCTAGTATCAAAATCATTGGATTGTCGCCACTCAGATAAGGGGTCCTCTCTTTAGTTATCTTTCTTCAAGTGAGCATAGGCCTATCATCATTAAATCTAATGGGTCTTCGAGAGGATTTTCTTTAGATCAACTTAATCTTTCCCAAAGCCACATGTTGTAAGAATCGAATACCAAATCTTGAAGCCTCTGATATTCCAAATTGTTTCTTTTACATGTATGGATTAAAGAGAATGCGTTCTAATTACGCTCACATGGTGAAGAAGATATTGTTTGGCTTAGTATTTTATATGCTAATAGTTTCAAATTTGAGGTATCCATTCTATAACAATTTCACAATTCACCTATGAAAGGAAATTTAGATTTAATAATATTAAAAAAATATATTATTATTTCATCATCCTTTACCTACATGTTATTGCTTTGCTTCTTGATTGGATGTTATATTCATCTCAAATAACCCCTTGGCATCTCGAAAATATATTAGCTATAGCATTCAATAAAATAAATATTATTAATATAAAATTCTTAATCAATAACCTATCTTTGAAAATAATACAAGTGTATTAAGTTATATTAATTACCTGACTTGTAAGATCTCTAAAGTTGGGACTGTTAGAAGAGAAGTTTTCAAACACTTTGAAAAATGAGGTGTCAAGCTAGGAATCTTGACTTAGATTTTGCTCATAATAATACTTGGGATTTAAATAATAAGATGTAAAAATTAAGAGTTAAGTTAGTTAATATAAACTAAAAAGATCTGCACATTTTCTATGAAACTGAAACTTATTAAGTTTCATGCTCACTAGCAGTATGTAGGCAATGACTTATTATGCTCTTTCAATGAGTCTCTGTAATTTGCAGAATCCAATCTATATCATTGGGATTATTCTCTTTCATTGCTTACATCATAAAATGAATAGATTCATATATGGAACCCATGGATGAATACGTTTCAATGCCTATTATCCTTAGAATTTGGTAGATAGTACACAATCCCAAAATATAGCTATTATGATAATATCCTATACTTTCTTTCCCTTTGAGGCACACCACTCATCGGAGTTGAAAGCTTTGGTGAGGGCTTGATGAGCCTTCTACAGGCTATCCAATTCAATGTAATTTGTAGAGATCCTGTTTTGCTAGGATGAACAATCTCTCAATCATATTCAAATGTTGTATGGAGCATAGAAAGAACCCAACCGTGGTGCATATAAACTTGGTTATTTTGTTTGCATTTTGAATTTATTTTGTATAGTTGCACGATGACTAATATCATCAAACATCAAATTAATACAATGTGCAGTACAAGATGTCTAATATAAAGAATATCTCTTATGGTCTTTTCGCAGCTTTTTTGTAAGCACTCTCATTATTAGCAACAATTTGCATTACACGATTGTATCAAATCATTTAATCAATTTTTCTAATTTCTTCTCGATGTATTAGGCATTCTTTATATATGATGATGCATCTATTGACTTTAAAAATGCTAATAAGCCTTTGCAATCACTAAAAAATTAATTATGAACATTTTCGTTAGGCTCGTCTATCCATCACACATGATGGTTACCACATAAATGTCTCAATGATATTTCTGATTATTTATCTAGTTATTTATCTCCATCACCTCTTTTTTTAAATACTTTCCATAAATTTTCCTTCTTGCAGGAGGTTTAACATTCTCTCCCTCTTTGGGCAACAACTACAAAGTTTTTAAATGCAACTGTATTTGTTGTATGTGTTAGAATTGCATCATAAAAAAAAAACTAGATCCAAATCTTTCGAGTTAGGAGACACCTTTTTTCTTATTGAACATTTGCTTTATTTTTTTCTATACTCTCCTTGTTTGCCCATATAATTTAGGTTTTGCCACTTTCATGCTCTTGCTACATCTAAAATATCCCAAAATTTCATTCTTTGAACCACTAGCCTCCCTAACAGACCCATGGAATGTTGGCTTGTTCTCTCTAGTCGATTTTTCTGCTTCCTCTCTCATTGTTCCACTCTAGAGGCATGCATGGCTCTTTTCATGCCATGATCATTTTCCTCCTCCTCGTCAACATCTATAGTATCTGGAAATCCATATAATTTCTTAGAAATATTTCTCTTATGTTGCTTTCTTGACTCTCGAAAGCTCATTCTTGTTGATAGAACTCTTTTTCATCATCTCTCTGACTTTTAGGAGCACCATAGGGGAATTTTTAATGTTTTTGTATCCCTTAGCTAAATGCTCCTTTAAGCTTGTAACACTCTTATACTTTATTTTTTACTACAATAATTATACCCTGCTTCATTTGGATACTCATCTACTGGCTTCCCATTCTCCCAAGGGATATCTTGTAGCTTAGTTTTATTGCTTTTTTTGGTACTTGAGCATGATATATTAAACCTATAAATAAAGACAACATTGTTATAGATTAATTAAAACTAGTTTAATAAAATAATTTTGACAAGAAAAGACACTATCCTTTTTTACACAAAAGACTTGTGTATTGAGTAATTTTATAAATATTTTTCTACCATAATTTTAATAACATAAATTTAAAAAATTATAATATAAAATATTTATTTTCATAACTTACAATAATATAAATGCATAAATTAAGAGCTAACTCTATAAATAATTGTAAGGCATCTTAATTAATTAATTATTATTGCTATTAAATAATTTTTATATTATTTAAATCAAATAATTTTTAAAAAATACAATTTTCATATGTTTTAAATGCTATTTAAAAAGAAAATTCAATCTGCAACTTATTTTAATTGACATAATGAAAAATCTATTAAAAAATTACTAAATGGTAATGAACCATCATTATTAGCATAATAGATGCATTTACCTCCCAAAATATAAATAAAGAAATAACAAAACCCAAGCTTTATCATAAAGGCAAGGTTGGATCTAGAAACCAAAGGCCCACTGCAGAATTGAAGTTGGTGTTGGTGTTTTGGAGCTCCAAATGGCAAAAAAAATCCTAGTCTTAGTGATTCCAAAGTTTTGTCAGCCGAAAATTTGGAAGATGAACCACTTTGCCTCTGTGTGACGATTTTCATTTCCAATATCAGCATAGATCCATTTGAAAATGGATTTCAAAAATTCAAATCATGATTTTGAAACAAGGGGGATGGATTCGAAGTGGAAAAATCCCAAAATCTGTGTTTACAAGCTGCTGTTGATGGAAGATAGGTAAGATGCTCTTTTGTGCATTGATTTTAACTCTCAAATCAGCACAAATCCATTTGAAAATGGATTTGAAGACCTCCATTCTTGCATTCAAAGCAAGGGAGATGGAGTTGAAAAGGAAAAATTGATTTCAATTGAAAAACAGTTGGGAGTTGATGTCAATAATCCTACTTCAAATTGTAGATCTTCCATTCAACTGCGCAAAGGTTGGTATTTTGGTGGAAAATCATCAAAGGGAGTTTCGAAAATGAGTTTTAGGAAGACAGGTGGGGTTTCGAAGGATTTCAGATAGCTAAATAATGGTAGCTAAAGCTTTTCAGATGCCTTTTTATCTGGTTTCAATTTCTTGCTGAGAAAATCTTCTCCTTTGAAAATTTCAGTGAGAAATACACATAATCTTGAGATCAAGGAGAAATTTTTGAAAATTTCCCCAATACTTTGAGATTTTCGCCTAATACCATAATTCTTTAATGTTTTCTGGTAAGAACATATCACCATCATGCCAAAATGAAAATTTCAGGAAAATTTCTCTCGAAAAATTCGAAATTGCAAACAGTGTGTCAAACCCAAATTTTCAAGCTTGATGCCCCAACCAGATCATTTCCATTATGCTATATGGAGTATGCATCCATGTATGCTGATATGGATACTTGGTAAGGGGCTGTAAAAAAAAGAAAAGGACCAAAGGAGAAAAAAAAGCCCGCGTGACTTGTATAGGCCTGTATCAGGCAATACAAACTAGCATATCAGGCCTAACCCATGTGCAAAAGGGCTATAGTCAACCAATTTTATTTTTGGGAAGAAAAAAAAATCTCATCTCCATTCTCGAAGCTTGAAAAATTATATTTACATCATTTTTTATGAATACTTTGAGGAATCAAAACAAATGATTTAAGAAATTGTGACGGATTAAATATTAGATTGCAAGTTTTTGGTAAAACAAAATGGAGAATTCTCTTTTTTCCTTTCAACAGTTTGGGCATTGGAGGTCATTATTTGGCATTTTGCTATACAAGTTCAAAGTTTAAAACATGCAATATTGAGTGGTATCATAAAACTGCAAGAATACCATCCAAAGTGAAGTATTAGTTCAACCAACAAATAATATAATATCCCATGTTAGAAAATGGTCTGATACACTACAATACATGTTCAAAATTTAAGAAAAAGGCACATTTTTCGTTATTCTCATTTTCTCCCATTTTCCTTATGCTTTTCATGTTTTTTTGGCTTTGGAAAAAAATTGTCGAATACAAGCTGATATATTACTGATGCATATAGAGGCACATCATATTGTCTAGGTTTTTAGAGGGGCTGATACACCACCCTGTACTGATATTCAAAACAATGTACACTGAGGAGGTTAATGTGTGTAGTGTTCTATAATAAAAATGTACTATGTAGATCTGTTTTGAGCATTGTGGAATGTATAGGGAAGTATAAAAAGTGGGTGGAAGTTGTGTGGAGCCCTGAATATTGGGAGTCTCAGCATAGATCAAGTGACTTACCAAGCATTAAGGGGGAGTTTTATAATAATCTCTTGTATGTTTCTTTACATTTTCCTCTTGCAAGCGTGGTGCTTTGTGCTAAAGTGTGCATTTGGAAGGTTCATTTGCCAGCAACAGAACTATGGGTCAAGTTCTGAATGCTACAGTGTTGTGTGCATCAATATAGACAAGAAGTTGAACTTTTATGGAATCTTTTGGTTCCTTAGGCTTTATTTGGTAATGAGGAAAACATTGTGAAAAAGCTTTCCACCTTTTTCCATGCTTTTTGATGTAATTTTACATGTTAACTACCCAACAACTCTAGTTTTACTAATTATTACATATATTTTCAACCATTATTTTTCATCATTTTATATAAAAAGCCTACCTAATTAGTCTTTATTCACTTTGTTTCTAATAATTATCCCCTACTACATCATATCATTTTTTCTTTTCCCATGCTTCTCCATATTCCTTGTTTTCTCCATCTTTTCCTCATTCCCAAACAGATCCTTAGTATTGAAAATTATCCCACCAACAATCATTCAGGGAAATCTGGTTGTGGTCGTTGAATGATATCTTTTTTCATGGATGCTTTTTCTTATTAATAGTGTGATTAAATGAACATGAGCTTCTATAAAAATTCATGTGTACATGTAAAGGCTGATGTCTTGTGTGAGTCTGATGCACATATAAATTCCGCCTTCCAAAGTGATCTGAAATAGCTACAATTTTGACCATCAAAAGCCAATCTGAAATAGCTATAGATGGTGCGATGGTGATTACAGTCAGAATCACCAAAAATGAAGACAAAAATTATTAGTGAACCCTTTTACTAGTTATTGGGACTAGCTTTATGTTTTACTTCTCAAATAAGAATTTGTATTCATTTTCTAATGCTCCATTGTTAAAATCCTAGTCTTTCAATTCATTGTTGCATTCTAGATTAGGTCCATGAAACATTATTTCAATTTACTTTGAAGTGGAATACTAATTGAATCTTTTAAGTGTGATTCTGATACTAACTGCAGATGAAACTTGTTCTATTTTAAATTAAATTTATTTTTCAAATAAACATCAAACTTCAAGGAAAACCAATTGGATGGTTTCTAGTCATGATGGGTGATAGTTTGCATTGATTACAGTTTTTTTCAAAGGTAATTATTACCCTGAGTTTGAACCCCAGGCCAATTTGGTGTCTAGCAACTGAGGCGTACAGCTGGAGACTGGATTTATTCCTTGTTAGGCCTATCATCATCAGACGAGGATGATGTTGCCTGACTTAATATATCAGCAGCATGAATCCTGCTCCATTTCTGTCTATCCTTCTTGCTAGGACTTTTATGTCCTGAATTACATTAATTGTTTAGGATGATTCCTGGCATTCTAAAGTTAATCAGTTGAAGTAACATTGCTACAGTACGAGTGTTACTTTTGTAGGCAGATGATCCAGGGACTTGAAGTTGCGAACAATGGACGAAATGGTATCAAGCTTTTGGGGTCCAGTCACATCCACCACTGAGTGGTGTGAAAGAAATTATTCTCATTCTTCATATATTGCGGAATTTTACAATACAATATCGAACATCCCATGCATTCTTTTGGCATTGATTGGCCTGATCAATGCTTTAAGGCAGAGATTCGAGAAAAGATTCAGTGTTCTTCATATATCTAATGTGATACTGTCAATTGGGAGTATGCTGTTTCATGCCACACTGCAACATGTGTAAGTACCCACTTTTCAGCAT
>JAYJMB010013174.1:0-48665 GCA_036873735.1 Pouteria campechiana
TTAATATAATGAAGCATAATAATCAGAATTTTTAACCTAATGCTCTCATTGCATTTTACATAATTTTATTTTTGTACCACCATTATCTACCTACTCCACAAACATTCACACACTCCTCCTCGAGAGGCATACAAATCAGAACACTACCCTTTCACTCTTCAGGGCATGAGGTCCATCCTGGCACTCCCGCTAGAAGCCTTCCAGGCCCACACAGCCATACTATTGTATCTAGTGGCACCCTGCCCTCATCGCCTCATGAGAGTACCAGTTCTCCATAAATGCGCCTACACAAGCTACTAAGGCTAATCATAGCAATTAGGCCATCTAGGCTAATAGCAGCCCCCGGCCACACAGACTGCCCAAACCACCTCCACTTGGCTAACTAGGCCACTCCTCGCCACATGGTGGATACATTAGCCCCATAGCCATCATAAAATGAATCTTTGAGCCACATAGGGCTTTGTGCCAATCAGACACCAAAACTAAATTTTACCGGCACTCTTGGGGGTGTAGAATACATGTACATAATTTCTAAAATAAAATTCTTATTTAATAGTTTATAAATATCTAATTGAACTAAAAATATTTTTATAGATTACCAATAATATTAAAAATATTTATCCAATTTTTAGATTAAAATAATGTAAATTGATCAATTTAAAATTAAAATATGAAAATATGAAGAAAACTGTTAAACAAAATTATAAATCTCTTTTGCCCCTAAATATTTTTATATAAATTCAAAATAATATAATAGAATTGTTGTAAAAATTTTCATTTAAATTAATTCAAAATGGGATGATTAAAAATAAAGCAAAATTTCAAAAGGGTGGGACGCTACCAGCATCTCATTTTTAGGGTATTTAATGTTCATATGTTTTTGAGGGGTCAAACGGTGGAATTTATTCATAAAATTTGATATTATAGTATTAAGGTATATTTATTTTAACATTATATTTTTATTTTTTCAAAATAACATCACTACATTGGGTTTTAATCAATCTCAATAGGGGTACTTGGTAAGGTGTTCTGTTAGTGCACTGTTCATCCGAATTCCATTGTTTTCAATGCAATTTAATTCATGCTAATATAATAAATTAATTATGGTTGCATGGATTAGATAATGCATATTTAAAATTATGCAACTCATATACAAGAATTTTTTATTACAAGTCCCAAATTGTAATCATTCAAAGAAATTAAATTGAACCTAAAATAATTAAAACAAATACTTGCTTACTGAACTTAAAATAACTTAAAATAAATACCTGCTTGCCTTGTTAATTTGGTTGATTTGAAATGCCCCAAAACTTTAGGATGCACCATTTAATGAGCCCTTAATCACTCTCCAAAATCATAGTCTAGTTAATGAAAAATTTATATTAAATTCCATCAATTAACACACTTAATGCATAAGCTAGTTGTCCACTTGATTTGCATTCAATGCACTAACTGTTTGGGTCCATTAGCTACCATAATAGGAGGGTAATTAAGCTATGATTATCCTCCTATCACTTGGATTAATTACCTTGTTTAATTTCTAAGTTTTCCAACCCCAAAATCCCATGGACAAAAGCTATATACAAGATCAATTTTCATTTTTCAATGACCTATTTTAATGTCGCTAATCCTTCCTCCCTAACTAAATTTAATCAAGTCTTAATCATGCCTTAGATACCTTAATTTCATCCCCTAATCCCCACTTAAAAATTCCAACAAACCTAGTGGTTTAGGGTTTTATTTTTCATCAAAAATTCAACATGATTTGCATGTATTTCTTCCACAACATCATCAACAACTTAATGGGACTAAATCCATACCTTAATCCTTGAATTTTCTTGGTGGGTCCAACTGATCAGTAATAAGATTCTAGAGTTAGTTGGTTGTCACCCTTCTAATCCAAGAAAATTTAGATGTCATGGCCCACTAATCACATTTGCTAGAAATTTCTTCCACTAAACAAAGCTAAAATTGAAGTTGGGAGGATAGAGAGAGGAGCTCATGTTGAAAGGGGCATGAGCAAGCTCTCTCATATTGGGAAGATGAGATAGAGATTGCAAAAGTGATTTTTATAATGCTTTGGTTATGGTAGTCTACACTCCATTGAAAATGATACTCATGCACCACACTTGACTATCTAAAATCCCATTTAATCACCATCTTTAATACATGTAGGCTACTCATTTGGTGATTCATGTATCCAAATAAATTTTTTATTCATAATATATATTATTTTCATAATATTTATTTATTTTTCTTAATTTAATTGAATTTAACCAAAATTCTTCAAAAATTACTAGCAACTCAGTATTCCAGCTTCCACATGCAGTTTTTTTTTCTTCACTTGTTAATCATTGATTAATGTGTGTCCTCATTATACTCACATTAATATGGATATTCCATACATTCTTATAATTTTTTTCAATAAAATAAATCTATCTTTTTCAGTATTTACATCTTTAGCATTCTACCGATTTAAATTCATTTTCTTTTTCACTTAAATAATTTATTTAATACACTTTAATGTACCCCAAACCTCATCCTCATATTTATATTAATAATCCACTTAATTTCATAATTGTTTCATAATAATGTTCTCAAAAATTTTATTATACAACTTGTCAACCCGGTAAAAATTACCAAAACTTTACAATAGCAAAAATTTGCATTTTTGAAATTTTTTAAGGCCTTACAATTTTGTCTAACATTTGACTTTGCTACATTCTGGTATCGGTCTACTACTCTTTCACTAACTTTTCTCAACATTCACTTTTGTCATGGGTGTTTCCAAGTTGCTTCTTTAGTTACTCTGAAAAGACGAGTGAACAAATGATGTCTTGATTGATTTTGGATGTTCTGATTAGTTTGCTTTAGATTATCCAAAATGGTAATAAGCCTTCTCCAAAGCAAGTCTATTTACTCCGAAGCTTGTTCGAATTTACTTCGAAACATGACTCTAAGTTCTCTAAAGCATATCTATTTAGTCCAAAGCGTAGTTGATTAACTCCGAAGCTTCTCCTCTTGTTTCCGAAGTATACTATTACAATTCCCAAACTTGCATGACGACTCTAAAGCATTCTTGATGATTCTGAAGCTTTCTTGATAAACTCCAAAGTACACTATAATAGTTCCAAAGCTTTGCTATTGACTCTGAAGTGTGCCTATCGACTCTGAAGCATGCTTTGATGTCTCCAAAGCATCTCCAGTTAACTCTAAAGCTTCCCGTGAGGTTTCCGAAGCTTGTCTTGACTAACTTTGAAGCTTTCCAATTAACTCCGAAACACACTTATAATTATCTAAAGTATTTTATTTTACTTCAAAACTCGCTATGAAGACTCTGATGCTTATTCTGAATGTCTCTAAGCCATGCCATGATAATTTCGAAGCTTTATCCGTTTACTCCAAAGTTTGTTGTGATGACTCTGAAGTAATCTAATTTGCTCCAAAACACATTAAGATGACTCCAAATATATTTCTGTTAGCTCGAAGCATGTTTTCACAACTTCAAAAATTTCATTTTCTTGATTTAAGTATCTATGAAATATATATACTTAAGTTTGAAAGAGCATTTGCTTTATATCTTCCTTTTATCATCATGAAGGTTATTCTTAAGTTGAGTATGAGTTAATATTACTGCAACATACTTGAGAACAGAATGTTAGTACCTTAATGTTTCACTCATGTCTTTGCTTCTCATCAAAACATACTTAGTTAAGAATGTTCATCATCAAAATCAAGCTAGATAGTATATTCAACATTCTCCTCCTTTTTAATGATGACAAAATAATGAGTGAGATACCTTTGAGGTCTTGAGAAAGACATCTATGAGAGGTGGAAGATGTGGCTTGGGTTCAGAAGAAGATGGTGTAGGAGAGGGCTTAGATATTCTAGCCCTTTTTGGTGGAAGAGGTGGGATGAAAAATGGATCTTTGAGAACTGCTACAGGTGGTTCATAAGTAAAAGCAATTGGTTAATAGTTTGAAATGTATATGAAGTCAATACCATCCCTGAACTTTGGGTCTAGCAAGTCAGAGAAGACTGGATGAAGACCTTTTAAAATATTTTCTATGTTTGCATTCATCCTTACTTTATACTCCTGATAGTACATAGTAATTCTCTCAAAAAGAGCCTTTTTGTGTTCTTTGGGAGGTGGAATTCTAGGCTTCCTTTTTGGTTTTAAAGTGCATGGTAGTGATGAAGAAGGTGATGGTTTTGGTGGTGGTTTTGGTTTTAGGATAACAGATGGCTTTTTGGTTATCTTTGGTTTTGAAGTTTGTTTTGGTTTAGGGATAACAGATGACTTTTTTGTTTTGGTAGAAGGTGAAGAAGGTGGTAGAAGAGGTGGACACCATGGTGGATGTTGTATCTGTCTTATCCTTTCTTGGATACAAGGATCATTCATTTGAGGATATGAGAGAGGCAGATTGTCAGCAATGGCCTCCAAGTTGGCATTATTGTAGAAAGTGAATTCTTCCTTAGTGAGAATAAAGAATTTATGAGGACCTGAGGGAGATGAAAACTCTTTTATAAGAGGTTTTGACATTAGAAGCATTTTAAGAAGTTTCTCAGAGTAATTTTGAAGAATTGACTCTTTATCATGAATGCGAATTTTGTGGTTCTTTAGAGTCAATAGATGATTGAGAAGAAGTAGAATCCTATGAAGAATGTTAGGATCCTCAAGTTTAGAGAACGGATATTCTTGAGGGTGTAGATGGATATTTTGAGAAAGAAACATTCTAACAACTTTAGAATTGATTGCTAACTTGATCCTAAACTCTGATTCAATCATCTTGATTGGATTAGATATACAAAGGAGAAAATCTGGATTATCATCAACAACTATTCTTTGAGAAGTATGTGGAGGACTTTGTGGTGGAGAGGGAGAATATAACCATTCTGGAGGACGTCTGAAATTTGGTGGCATGTTCAGAGGGTTATCCCACTCTGGTGGAATTTACTCAATTCTTTTAGGGAATACTATTCTTACTCTGATGAATTCCATCTGCTTATCCATGCCATAGATGGGTGATCTTAGTTTATGTATGAAATATGTTCTAGGAAGAGGAATAATGATGGGATATTTTCCATGTCGAACAATGGCTCTATGAGGATTGGAAAGATAATCCTATGGCAATGGTGGATCTGATGATGATGTCTATATTGGAGGAGGTTAACTCTCAGGTTAAGCAACCTCTAAAATAACAGATGATGATGATGGATGAGGAGGTGAAGGTGAAGACATCACTATTATTTGTGAGTTGTTTCTGACTGGTGATGAGTGATGTGAAGGTGATGGAAAGTGAGTTTGAGGTGGATAGAAATGATTTTGAGGTGGAGTGAAATGGGAATGATAGGTTTGACCTTTGAATGATTTTCCTAGAGCTTGTAGAGAATCAAGTCACTGTTCAATCTTATCAAACCTTAGGATCATAAATGACATGGTAGTTGAAAAATTATGATCCATTCTATTCATTTGGAAGGCTAAGGTTTGCAAAATGTGTTCATTCATGAATAATCTATCCTCTAAGTACTGTTGAATTTGTTGTGAAGTAGGAATTGATGAGGTGGATGGTTGATCAGTGCAAGTGGGTCTAATGGGTGAAGGGGATTTGATGGGAGTGTGTGATGACATGTCTGTTGCTGCTATTTCTTCATATATATTCTCTCTCAAAATTTTTCTACAATATCTTCTATGTCTATTCTTTATTCTTCTCTTGTAACTTCTTTTATTCTCTCAACTTCTGTTTATTATTCTTTGCTAGAGACTTCCTCTCTTGTTTCTACGGGGGAACTTATGAATTCTTATCTTTCAGTTCTTTCTTCTTCTTGATGTGAGGAGAGTTCTTGCCTTCGTTCAATAGCCTGTTCTGTAACATCTTCTCTTTCTAGACTTTCATGAGGTCTAGATCCTTTCAATTGATTTGCTCTTCTTGGTCTTTCAAAGATCCAACCCTGTGCAGTTTGCTAAAGCCCATTCTTTTTAAAGCTTTCTCATCCAATTTGTCTATGTTTCTTAAAAGCTCTTCATTCTCATTTGAGATAGCTACTCCTACTTCCTTGATTAGTTTGGTCAAATTCATTCCATAAGGTAAAGGAAACCTTGTGTTGCTTTTGATCAAGTGAATATGGTCTACCATCAATCTGGCCAGATTCAGTTTTCTTTTATTCTTCACTACCCATATGATTCTAGCATCTTTCTCAAACACATCTCCAGTGGCTCCTCTTCTAGGATATACATTATTCATAACTAAAAGATATGCTAGCTTAAGATTTTCATTCAAATGACTAGCATGCAGATAATTCTCCTTTTCATTTATCTTAGTTTCTTCTAAATCTGAGAATAGCATCACTCTAGAAGGCCACACAATCTCTTCTTCTTCTTCAGAGAGATTGAAACAGTTCCTTAAAATCTCTATGGATAGTTCAATTTATGTTTCTCCTATCCACGACTTTTCTATTCTAATATTGAGATTACAAATCAGTGGCCTTAATCAGATACAAACTTTTTCTATAACTCACATAAGCATTCTAGCCTTGGTAGCTTAACCATTTAGACACTTCTAATTCCATACCAAAGGCTCCAAAATTGAATATTTTCCCTTTGATTATCCTCCTGTCCTCATATCTTTCTGTAAATCTAGAATAATCATATGAACTATTTAGAAAGATTACCTCGAGCGTGTTAGCTTCTCATCTTCCCTTTTTGGATCCTTTTCTTTGTGGAGATTCATCTCTTTTCTTTCTCTTACTTTCAGCTCCTTTTGTTCTTGCCATTTTGATAGAGAATTCTAGGTTTTAGAAAGAAAATGGGATTTTTGGAAGAGATGTCAAAGAAGGTAAGAAGGGTTGATACTAAGATTTGAAAATAATGGGAAGATGGACAGTCTTATGTGAAATGGGGGGTTTTGAGAGTTTGGAGAAGAAGGGTTTAGGTTTTTGGAGAGATTTTGAATGAATTTGTGCTTTCAAATTTGGTTCAAAAAGATCTCCGAAATACTAAAGCATTTTGGTTTTGGATGCTTTGAAGGATGTCCTTCGAAGATGATAATTCAAATTTGAATTTTGGATATTCTGAAATGATGTTTTTGAGAATCTTCATAGAACTTTATTTTGACCTTCGAAGGCTCCGAAGTGCGCTTCAAAGGCTACAAAGTGTAAATATTTGCTTAACTCCAAAACTTTAAAAAATGGATTTTTGAAGTTGTGGATTTTAAGTTTTATGTATATTAACTATTAATTCATGGTTATTTAGGAATCATTACTAAGATATATAATTAAATATGTATTTGTACATTTCTTGAAACATGAAAGATTTCAATGTATTTTATTTAATGTTGTACACAAATGAGAACATAGAATGGCTAATTTGTATGATAAATTAAGCATTCTATGCATTAGGATCTAGAATGCCTAGCTCTCTTGTTATTATGTTAAATCTTTCTTCTAGTAATAGTTTGTGAAAATATCTGCTAGCTGATTTTTTGTTGGGACAAATTCTAAGCTAGTGTTATGGTTTTGAACATGGTCCCTAATAAAATGATGCCTAATTTCTATATGCTTAGTTCTAGAATGTAGAACTAAATTCTTGATTAGATTTATAGTACTAATGTTGTCACATCTGATAGGCATATCAACAAAGTTAAGGCCAAAGTCTTTTAATAGTTGTTTCATCCATAGGATCTGCGCACAATAGCTACCTGCTTCTATATATTCAGCCACAACAGTTGATAATGCAACTGATGTTTATTTCTTAGAAAACCATGAGATAATCATGTTTCCAAGATATTGGCAAGATCCTGAAGTACTCTTTCTATTTACTATATATCCAGCAAAATTTGCATCTGAGTAACCTATTAAATTAAAATCTGAACCTTTTGGATACCATAATCCAAGATTAGGTGTATCTAAAAGATATTTAAATATTCTTTTTATAGCAATAAGATGTGACTCTTTTAGTTTTGATTGAAATCTTGAATACATGCATACACTACACATTATGTCAGGTCTACTAGCAATTAAATATAGCAGCGATCCTATCATGCTTTTGTAAAAGTTTTGGCAAATAGACTTACCTTTTTCATCTTTGTTCATTTTTATTGGAGTACTCATTGGCGTCTCATACCTTTTTTCATCTTCAATGTTGAATTTCTTTAGCAGTTCTTTTGTGTATTTGGCTTGGTGAATGAAGATTCCTGCTTTCATCTGCTTAATTCGCAGTCCAGAGAAGAAGTTGAGTTCACCCATCAAGCTCATTTCAAATTCTCCTTGCATTGTCTTAGAAAATTCTTTGCAAAGATTTTTATTAGTTGCACCAAATACTATATCATCAACACATACATGAACTATGATAATATCTTTTGTTGCATGCTTAATGAAGAGAGTAGTATCAACTTTGCCTCTTAAAAAACTTTCTGAATGAGAAATTTGCTTAACATTTCATACTAGGCTTTGAGAGCCTATTTTAAACCATAGAGGGCTTTCTTAAGTTTGAATACATGATTTGGGTTATGAGGATCTTCAAACCTAGGTGGTTAGTCTATATAGACCTCTTGATTAATAAATCCATTTAAGAATGCACTCTTTACATCCATCTGGTATAACTTGAAATTCATAAAGGATGCAAATGCAAGAAGCATTCTAATGACTTCAATTCTTGCAATAAGAGCATATGATTCTTCAAAATTAATGCCTTCCTCTTGGAAGTAGTCTTTTGCTACTAATCTTGCTTTATTTCTTACTACAATTCCAAATTCATCTAGTTTGTTCCTAAAGACCCATTTAGTTCTTATAGCAAATTGATGATTTGGTCTTGGAATAATAGTCCATACATTATTTCTTTTGAATTGGTCTAATTCTTCTTGCATAGCTGAAATCCAATTTTCATCTTCTAAAGCCTGTTCTATGCAAGTTAGTTTTAATTAAGAATTATAAGCAAAATTACCACGTAGTTGGTGATAAGAAGATCTAGTTCTAACTTTGTCATATACATCACCAATTATTTGACTTTTAGGATGATCATGCATGAATCTCCAATCTTTGGGAAAAATATTGTTACCTTCACTGTTTACCTCATTGATAGATAGTCCATCGTCTGTTTCTTCTTCATCTATCTGTGTTTCTAATTGAGAAGGTTCTCCTTCTTTATCTTGTATTTTCATTTTCTCAACTGAAGTTATTAATTCACCTATCTCATCATCAAAATTACTTATCCTCTTAGAGGAATTAGTATTTTCATCAAATTTACATGAATAGATTCCTCTACGGTCATATTTTTCATATTATAGCCTCTAAATGCCTTACAATGGAATAACCTAGGAAGATGCCTTCATCAGATTTATTTTCAAATTTTCCATGGTTTTCTTTGCTATTGTTAAGAATAAAGCACTTAAAACCAAAAGTATGAAAATATGAAATATTTGGTTTCTTGCTATAGTATAATTCAAATGGTGTTTTGTTGAGTATGGATCTATCAAAGATTCTGTTAATAATATAACATGTTGTGTTCATTGCTTCAGCCCAAAAATACCATGGGTGGCTATATTTACTCAACATTGTCTTTGCCATCTCTTGCAAGTATCTATTTTTCCTTTTAGCTACTCTATTTTGTTGGAGTATTCTTAATGCAGAGAAATTTTGAAGAATTCCATTGTTTTCATAGAAATTAGTGAATCTATGTTTTTCAAACTCTCCACCATGATCACTCCTTGTGGAAACTATATGAGAGCTTTGTTCATTCTGCACATGTTTGGAAAATACCTCAAAGAATGAAAAGTTTTCATCTTTGGATGTTAGAAACAATACCTAAGTAAATCTACTAAAGTCATCTACAATGACATATGCGTAATGTTTCCCTCCAAGGCTTCTTGTTCTTGTTAGTCTAACTAAATCCATATGTAGCAACGGAAGAGGTTTAGTTATGTATATTTCTTTATTTGATTTGAATGATTCTTTCACTTGCTTACCTTTCATGCAAGAATCACACAACTTATTCTAAAATTTGAGTTTTCATAAGCCAACAACTAGATCTTTATTATATAGTCTTTCAATCAGATTCTTATTGGCATGTCCTAGTCTTTTATGCTACAACATGGGTTCATTTTCATTTACAACAAGTCATTTGACTTGGATATCATATAAATCCACCAAATACACATTTCCATGTCTCTTTCCAAGTACTACAATAGAATTTGATCTATCTAAAATTGAACATGTATGAGATTCAAACACAACTTTGTAACCATTATCACAGAATTGACTTACACTTAAAAGATTGTGTTTCAATCTTTTTACTAATACAATATTTAAAATTTTAATAGAGGGAGGTTGGCCAATTTTATCAATTCCAACCACTCTACCTTTTCCACTATCCCCAAAGGTAACTGTTCCTCCATTTTTAGCTTTTAGTTCTATGAACAACTCCCTTTCTCCTATCATGTGTCTTGAGCAACCACTGTCCATGTACCACCTGCTATTCTCTATGACTCTCAAGCACACTTGCAGTAATGAAATTAAGCTATAATGCTTGTTACCCATTTACAAATGTCTCCAGGTGGGTTTAGCAGAATATTTTGGCACCCATTATTGTTTAGATGCTACTAATCTATTTTTTGGATATATAGTTGTATTTACTACTTTTGCAATTGTCTTAGGAATCCAAATCATATTCTATTTGGGTTCTAATTTTTTTTTATGATTTTTCTTTCCTTGGTTTCCTATATCTTTCTTTCTTTTCTGCTTTAATTTGCTCAAGTTCTATATTGAAAGTCTGGTCAGTTTTGAGCAATTTATTTTCTTGTTTTAATTTGGAGCATTCATTAATTGTTCTTTCAAGTTCTTTTTTTGTTTTCTTGTGTTAAGATTTTAATGTTTTCAAATCTGAATACAGTTCATCTAATAATTCTTCAATATCAAAAATTTTAGGTTTCGAATTTACCTCATCATTATGAATAGTCATAAAGCTTATTCCTGTATGATGCTCTTCTTGATCCTTTTCTTTGGAGCTGAGTATGCTAAATTGAGTTTCATTTTCTTCTTCTTCTTCACTCAAACTTTCTTGAATCATGTTTTCCAATATTTCCCATACAGCCATAGCTTTCTTCTTTCTAAATTTCCTACTATTAGAAATATTCTTTTTGTCAAAGTAAGAGTTATACCTTTTCTTCTTTTCTCCTTACTTTTTATCTAGTTGTGGGAAATCAAAATTCATATGTCTAGGCTTGTTATAGTTGTAATAGATTGAAACTTCCTCTTTCTTATCTTTACTTTTGAAGTTCCTGGAATTGTTTCCAAATCTTTTCTCCTTGAATATGTTTCTGAATCTTCTGGTTATCATTGCCATATCCTCATCATCTTTAGTGGTTGAGGTATCTTCTAAAGATTCTTCATTTTTTGATTATTCTTGTAAAGCTATTGTTTTCTTGACTTTGACTTCATTTGGTGCTTTTTGTTTCATTAGGACTTCATTGGTCATGAGTGATCCCATGAGTTTTTCTACTATCACCTTTGTTAGATCTTTTGCTTCCTATATTGTATTCACTTTAGGCATCCAGTATCTAGGCAGAGATCTCAAGATTTTCTTTACTAGCTTAGTTTCTTCATATTTTTTGCCTAAGTTCTTTAAGCTATTGGTAATTTTCTGAGATCTTCTAAATATTTTAGAAATGTTTTCTGATTCCTTCATAGAGAAGGCTTCATATTATTCCACTGGAAGATTTATTTTTGTCTCTTTTACCTGGTTTGTACCTTCATGTGCTATCTTGAGTTTATCCTAGATTTCCTTAACTGAATCACATGTAGAAATCTTTTCAAAATCAGAGAAGTTCAATGCACAGTAGAGGCAGTTTTTTGCCTTAGCATCATGTTCTACTGCTTGTTTATCTTCTAGAGTGTATTTGTCTTCTGTGTTGATGACATTTTTTCCATTTTTCACTACAAGCCACAACTGGTAATCTGTGGCAGTCAAGAAATTTTGCATTCTCATTTTCCAATACCCATAATTGGTTCCATCAAATAGAGGGGGTGTGAAAGTAGATTGTCCTTCAGTAGATATATTGTGGAACATACCGGTCATTTGAATCTCTTCACAAGTTAATATACAGGTAATCAAAATTTAACTAGTGAAGTCTGCTCTAATACCACTTGTTGGTCTCTTATACAATGGTTGCTCAAGAGGGGGGCTGTATTGAGCTTTAAAACTTTTTGGCTAAATCAAATTATAAAAGTGCTAAATGAATAAGTAAAATAGATTGCACAACATATAGTACAAGATTTTTATAGTTGTTCGGCCCTTCCTAGGTTCTTACTCCACTTCTTTGAGTCAGTCTCCTCTACTAAACTCAAGTTCCACTAATACCTTAATCAACCTGATCAAATACATATTGGTTTACAATAAGCCCACCAACCAACTTACTGGTTTTCAAAGCTATCCGAAATCTTTCACAACTTGTTGGTTTTCAAAGCTCACCAACAAACTTATACTCTTTCAACAAGTTTCCTACTTGATTATTTTAATACAAAAACACTAAGTACTCTACTTGTGTTATGAAATACTAAAATGAAATCTATAGATTGTTGTCTCTTACTTAGATAGATTTGTACATAAAATTCTAAACTTTCAATTAATGAATAAATAAGGAGAGTGAAAGATTCAAACTCCTTGATTGAGAAGTAATTTAGGCTTTGAGAGTTCTGATAGAGATGTAGCCATTGGAGTTTAACTTTAAAGGAAGATTTCAAATGCTCTTCGTGTATTAAGAAATGTTCAATTATTTTCAAAAATTAGTTTTCTTTTTGCTTCTAAATCTCTCTTTTATAGGTTGAAAGAGATTTTTCCATTATTGACTTTGGCAGACATTCAAACATTCAAAAAAAATTTCTTTACCTTACATTTTATCTAACGTCTAACTTTGCTACATTCTGGTATTGGTCTGCTACTCTGTCGCTGAACGTTCACTTTTGTCATGGGTGTTTTAAAGTTGCTTCTTCAGTTACTCCGATGAGATGAATGAACAGATGGTGTCTTGATTGATTTTGGATGTTGGATTAGTATGCTTTAGATTCTTTGAAATGGTAATAAGCCTTCTTAATTGCGACATTCCTTTGCAGAAAGAGATTTGAATTTTCTGAACTTCTAATGCTTTAGAATGGGCGACGCCAAAGGAGTGTTTAATGACTCCAAATATTGTTTATTTTCTTCGAAGTAAAGCCTTGAGGACTCCTGAGCAGGTCTGTTTACTTTGTACCTTGTTCAAAGTTACTCCAAAATGTTACTCTAAGTTCTCTGAAGCATATCTGTTTACTTCAAAGCATAGCTGATTAACTTCATAGCTTATCCTCTTATTTCTGAAGTGTATTGTTACAATTCCAAAACTTGTATGATGACTCTGAAGCATTCTTGACAATTCCAAAGTTTTCTTGATGAGCTCAAAAGTACGTTGTAATGGTTTTGAAGTTTTGTTGTTGACTTTGAATTGTGCCTATTGACTTCGAAGCATCCTTTGATATCTCCAAAGTGGTTTCAGTTAACTTTGAAGCTTTTTGTGAGGTTTCTGAAGCTTGTCTTGACTGACTCTGAAGCTTTCCAATTAACTCCAAAACACACTTATAACAATTTTGAAGTATTTTATTTTACTCCGAAGCTCGCTGTGAAGACTCCAACGCTTGTTTTGAATGTCTTTAGACATGCCATGACAATTCTAAAGCTTTATCTGTTTACTCTTATGTTTGTTATGACAACTCTGAAGCAATCCAATTTTCTCTGAAACACGTTAAGATGACTCTGAAGATATTTCTATTGCCTCCAAATCATGTCTTCAAGACTTCAAACATTTTATTTTCTTAATGTATGTATATGTTAAATTTATATACTTAAGTTTGAAAGTATATTTACTTTGTGTATTCCTTTTACCATCATAAAGGTTATTCTCAAGTTGAGTATGAGAATGTATGACAAAAAGAAGACACAAAGTATGAGAATAACCTTTATGATGACAAAAAGAGGACAAAAAGTAATTGCTCTTTCAAAATTAAGTATATGAATTTTACATATACTTAAATCAAGAAAATAGAAATTCTGAGGTGTTGAAGACATGCTTTGGAGACAACAAAAGCAACTTTGGAATCATTTTAACTTATTTCAGAGCAAATTGGATTGCTTCGGAGACTTCTCAACAAACTTTAGAGAAAAAGATTAATGCTTCAAAATTGTTATAGCATGGCTCAGAGACATTCAAATAAACTTTGGAGATCTAACAGCAAGCTTCAGAATAAATCAGTCAAGGCTACAGACAAGTTTCAAAGTGTCATTGCATATTCGAAGATGATTGCAAAGCTTTAGAGAAAAATGCAAGACAAGCTTCAGAATCCTCAAAGCAAGTTTTGGAGCTGTCAAAAGCACACTTCGGAGATTTTTTAAAAAGCTTCAAAAGTGTGATAGCATACTTTGGAGATAATCAAGAGAGCTTTGGAACTGTCAAGTATGCTTCAGAGTAAACAGATATACTTCAAAGAACTTGGAGTCACATTTCGGAGTGAATTCAAGTATACTTCAGAGTAAACAGACATGCTTGGGAGATGTTAAACAAAGCTTTGGATTACTTTTCTGAGAGAATTAAAAGTTTAAAAAATCCAAACTTCTCTCTGTAAAGAACTATCATAACTAAGAAGGGTTATAATCACTTTGAAGAATCAAAAGAAAACAAATCAGAGCATCCAAAATTAGTCAAGACACTATCTGTTCACTCATCTCTTTGGAGTATGTGAAAAACCAACTTCGGAGCACTTGATACAAAAGTGAACATTTGAAAAAGTCAGCGACAAAGTTGCAGACTGATACCAGATTATAGCAAAGTTAGACGTTAGACAAAAAATAAGGTAAAGAAAAATATTTTCAAACATTTGAATGTTTGCCAAAGTCAACAAGGAAAAAATCTCTCTCAATATGTAAAAGAGAGATTCAGAAGCAAAAGATAGAATGATTGAATATCATTAAATATATAAGAGATCAACAAAGTATAAGTTTTGAGCATTTAAAATCTTCCTTCAAAGTTCAAGTCCAATGGATACAACCTTGTCAGAGCTCTCAAAGTCTAAATCTCTTCTGAATCAAGGAGTTTTAATCTTTCACTCTTATTGCTTATTCATTTTCTTAAAGTTTTGCATTTTTGTACAAGTCAGCCTAAGTAAGAGGCATTAATCTGTACACTTTGATTTAGTGTTTGGTAATACATGTAAAGTACTTAGTGTTAATGTATTGAGATAAGCAAGTAGGGAACTTGCTGAAAGGATATAAGTTTGTTCGTGAATTTTGGAAAACCAACAAGTTGTGAAAGTTTTTGGTTAGCTTGGAAAACCAATAAGTTGGTTGGTGAGCTTATTATAAAACTAATATGTGATTGATCAAGTTGATCAAGGTATTAGTAGAACCTGAGATCAGTAAAGGAGACTGACCCAGAGAAGTGGAGTAAGAACCCCCAAGAAGTGCTGAACCACTATAAAATCTTATGCTATGTATTGTGCAATTTGTTTTACTTACTCTTTCAGCACTTTAATTATTTGTTTTGGCCAAAAGTTTTAAAAGCTCACCCCCCCCCCCTCTTGAGCTACCATTGTATAAGGGACCAATAAGTGGTATTAGAGAAGGCTTCACTTGTTAAATTTTAATTAACTATATATTAACTTGTGAAGCGATTGAACAATTGAAATGGCAGATATGTTCCACAATACATCTGCTGAAGAACAATCTACTTCCAAACTCCCTCTATTTGATGGAACCAATTATGGGTATTGGAAAATGAGAATGCAAAATTTCTTGATTTCAGATTACTAGTTGTGGCTTGTAGTAAAAAATTGAAAGAATGTTACTAACACTAAGGACAAATATACTTTAGAGGATATACAAGTAGTAGAATATGATGCTAAGGCAAAGAATTGCTTCTATTGTGCTTTAACCTCTTCTAAGTTTGAAAAGATTTTTGCATGTGATTCAGCTAAAGAAATCTAGGAAAAACTCAAAGTAGCACATGAAGGTACAAACTAGATTAAAGAGACTAAAATTAATCTTCTAGTACTGGAATATGAAGACCTCTCTATGAAGGAATCAGAAAACATTGCTTAAATATTTAGAAGATTTTAGAAAATCACCAACAGCTTAAAGAACTTAGGAGAAAAATATAAAGAGACCAAGCTAGTAAAGAAATTCTTGAGATCTCTGCCTTAAGACTAGATGCCTAAAGTGACTACTATACAAGAAGCAAAAGGTCTAACGATGGTGATAGTAGAAGAACTCATGGGATTACTCATGACCCATGAATTACTAATGAAGCAGAAAGCATCAGATGAAGTCAAAGGCAAAAAATAATAGCTTTACAAGCAAAATCAGAAAATGAAGAATCTTCAGAAGATGCCTCAACATCTGAAGATAATGAGGATATGGAAATAATAACCAGAAGATTCAAAAATATGTTCAAGAAGAAAATATTTGAAAATAATTCTAAGAACTTCATAAGTAAAGACTAGAAAAAGGAAGTTCCAATCTATTAAAACTGCAATAAGCTTGGGCATATGAAGTTTGATTACCCAGAACTAGATAAAAAGCAAGAAGACAAGAAGAAAAGGTCTAAATCTTTCTTTGATAAAAAGAATGTTTCTAATAATAGGAAATTTGGAAAGAAAAAGAAAGCTATGGCTACATGAGAAATGCTTGAAAACATGTTGCAAGAAAGCTCAAGTGAAGAAGAAGAAGAAAATGAAGACAATTCAGTTTATTTAGCTCCAAAGAAAAGGATTAAGAAGAACATCATAAAGGAATAAGATTCATGGCTATCCATAATGATGAGGTAAATTCGAAACCTGAAATTTCTGGTATTGAAGAATTATTTGAAGAACTATATTCAAATTTTAAAACACTAAAAGCTAAACACAAGGAAGCTAAAAGAGAACTTGAAAGAACAATTAATGAATGCTCCAAATTAAAACAAGAAAACACATTGCTCAAAACTGATCAAAATATTAATATAGAACATGAGCAAATTAAAGCAAAAAATCATGCTCTTAGAAGAACCTTAACTACTACCTTATTCAAACTTAAAACAAAGAAAGATATGGGGACCCAAAGAAAGAAAAATCATAAAAGTAAATCAGAATCCAAACAAAATATGATTTGGATTCCTAAAACAGTTGCTAAAGTAGTAAATGCAACTATATCTAGAAAACAAATTAGCAACAACTAAAAAAACAATGGATGCCAAAGTATTCTACTACTAACCCACCTAGGCCCATTCCTAATGGGTACCAAAAATTATAGCTTAATTTCATTACTGTAGGTGTGTTTAAAAGCCACAGATAATAGCAAGTGGTATATTGATAGTGGTTGCTCAAGACACATTACAGAACAAAGGGAGCTGTTCACATAATTAAAAGCTAAAAAAGGAGGAATAGTTACTTTTGGGGATAACGGAAAAGGTAGAGTGGTTGGAATTGGTAAAATTAGCCAACCTTCCTCTATTACAATTTCAAATGTTTTATTAGTAGAAGGATTGAAACATAATCTTTTAAGTGTAAGTCAATTATGTGATAATGGTTACAAAGTTGTGTTTGAATCTCATACTTATTCAATATTAGGTAGTTCAAATTTAGTTATAGAAGAGACATGGAAATGTGTATTTGGAGATTTATGTGATATCAAAGTCAAATGTCTCGTTGTTAATGAAAATGAACCCATGTTGTGGCATAGAAGACTGGGACATGCTAACAAGAATCTGATTGAAAGACTATATAATAAAGATCTAGTTGTTAGCTTACCAAAACTCAAATTTGATAATAAGTTATGTGATGCATATATGAAAGGCAAACAAGCAAAAGAATCATTCAGATGAAACAAAGAATTATACACAACCAAACCTCTTCAGCTGCACATATGGATTTAGTTGGTCCAACAAGAATAAGAAGCCTTGGAGGGAGACATTAGGCATATGCCATTGTAAATGACTTTAGTAGATTTACCTGGGTAATGTTTCTAAAATCCAAAGATGAAGCCTTTTCATTCTTTGAAGTATTTTCCATACGTACATAGAATGAACAAAGCTCTCATATAGTTTCCATAAGGAGTGATCATGGTGGAGAGTTTGAAAACCATAGATTCATTGATTTTTGTGAAAATAATGAAATTCTTCAAACTTTTTGTGCACCAAGAACACCCCAACAAAATAAAGTAGCTAAAAGGAAAAATAGATCCTTGCAAGAGATGACAAGGACTATGTTGAGTGAATATAATCATCCACAATATTATTGAGCTGAAGCAATGAGCATAGTATGTTATATTTTTAATAGAATTTTTGTTAGATCCATACTTAACAAAACTCCATTTGAATTATACTATGACAAGAAACCAAATATTTCATATTTTTATGCTTTTGGTTGTAAATGCTTTATTCTTAACAATGATAAAGAAAATAGAGGCAAATTTGAAGACAAATTTGAAGACAAATTTGATGAAGGCATCTTCCTTAGTTATTCTATTGTTAGTAAAGCATTTAGAGTCTACAATCTGAAAAGTAAGACTATAGAGGAATCTATTTATATTAAATTTAATAAAAATACTAATTCCTTTGGGAGGATAAGTGATTTTGCTGATGAGATAGGTGAACTAATAGCTTTAGTTGAAAAAATGAAAATACAAGAAAAAGAAGGGAAACCCTCTCAATCTGAAACACAGATGGATGAAGAAGAAACAGACAATGGACCATCCATCACTGAGGTAAACAATAAAGATTAAAGAAGAAATCTTCATTTACCAAGCCAAATACATAAAAGAATTACTAAAGAAATTCAACATTGAAGATGGAAAAGGGTATGGAACACCAATGAGCACGTCAATAAAAATGTACAATGATGAAAAAGGTAAGTCTATATGCCAAAAACTTTACAGAAGCATGATAGGATCTGACATCATTTTATTAGGGACCATTTCAAAATCATGACATTAGCTTAGAATTTGTCCCAACAGAAAATCAACTAGCAAATATCTTCACAAAACCATTACTAGAAGAAAGATTCAACATGATAAGAAGAGAATTAGGAATTCTAGAACCAAGTGCATAAAATGCACAATTGATCAAACAAAGTATTCATAATAAAATTATTATTTAAAAAATTCACTAATTAGCAAAAACATCTACTACAGCTTCCAACTCCTCAATACGCTGATTAGCCTCTACCAATTCTTCTTCAAACATCTTTGTATGATCCACCACCTTCTCATATGCTACATATCATTTTGTCAGAAGACAATCAGCATTGCGGTTGGATCCTCTAGCATTAAATAGTTCCTCTTTTAACTGTTTTATAGGCTTCTTAAGAAAATGAACTTGAATGGATTCCTCCAAGTGATTAGTCTCTCTTTCATCTTGAACATGATTTGTTGAAAACCTTGATGATGCCATGTATGTTTTATGAAACTATGATTAAGCCTCTATCTATGCAACACATAGAATTAGAAGTATATTAATGCAAATTTAATTATCTATCTTGGTATTGATACATAAATAAACATGCATTAGTGGGTCAAAAGGACAATTAATGTGTATACTAAAAACTATAATCCATTTTACAATGTTTCAGAGTTAAGTCAGATTTCAGATTTTGGAGTCTCCAAAGCCCCAAATAAAAATCTCCCAAGGCATAAACAAAAGCATCTGAAGATCGGCAAAGGCCTCTGAAGAAATGCTTCGGAATATCTGAAACTCCAAAGTAAATAATCTCCTCCGAAGGATCTCCTTAAGAGTTTTCGCAGCCAAAACACTTTAGTGTTTCATAAATTTTTAAAAACAAATCTGAAAGTGCAAAGTTCATAGAAAACCTCTCCAAAAACCTAAACCATTCTTTTCTAAACTCCCAAAACCCCCATTTCAAAGAAGATGATCCATCTTCCCGCTTCTTTTAAATCTAAGTCTCATTTCTCTCCATCCACCTTCCTTCTCCAACTTCACTCCCAGAAATCCCATTTCCTTTTCAAAATTCTAGAACTCTCTATTGAAATGGTGGAAGTAAAAGGAGCAGAAAGCAAGAAAAAGGAAAGAGAAAATTCTTCATAGAAAAGAGCAACCAAGAAGGCAAGATGAGAAACTGATAGACTACAGGTAATCTTTTTGAATAGCTCTTCTAATTACTCTAGATTTATAGAAAGATATGAGGATAGGAGGATAATAAAAGGAAAAATCTTTAATTTTAGAGCCTTTGGAATGGAATTTGAAGTATTTGAATGGTTGAAATACTAAGGCTGGGATGCCTATGTGAGTTATAGAGACAGTTTGTATTCAAGACTGGTAAGAGCTCTAATCTGTAATCTCAACACCAAAATAGAAAGATCATGGATAGGAGAAATCGAAATCAAACTATCCCATAGAAAGTTTAAGGACTTGCTTCAATCTCTTTGAAGAAGAAGAAGAGATTGTATGGCCTTTAAGAGCAATGCTATTCTTAGACTTAGCAAAAATTAAGATAGACGAAAAGAAGAATTATTTGCATGCTAGTCACTTGAATGCAAATCTCAAGCTAGCTTATCTCCTTGTTATGAACAATGTATATCCTAGAAGAGGAGCTGTAGGAGATATATCTAAGAAAGATGCCTAAATCATATGGGCATTAAAGAATAGAAGAAAATTAAATCTGGCTAGACTAATGATAGATCATATACACTTGATCAAGAGCACCACAAGGTTTCCTTTACCCTATGGCATGGCTCTGACCAAGCTAATCAAGGAAGCAGAAGTAGATGTCTCAAATGAGAATGAAGAGCTTCCAAGGAATACAAACAAATTGGATGAAAAAGCTCTAAAAAGAACGGGCTTTCAGCATACTGCACAGGGTTGGATCTCTGAAAGACCAAGAAGAGCAACTTAGTTGAAAGGATCCAGATCTAATGAAAATCCAAAAAGAGAAAATGATATCATTGTTATAAAATAGGCTATTGAACAAGGACAAGAACTCTCCTTACATGAAGAAGAAGGGATAATTGAAAGATAAGAGTTCATTAGTCCATTAGTAGAAGGAATAGAGGAATTCTCCAGTAGAGAGGAACCAGCAGAAGCTGAGAGAATAAAAGAACTTCCAAGAGAAGAACAAAGAATAGACATTGAAGAGATTGCAGAAGAAATTTTGAGAGAAGATATACATGAAGATACAATAGCACCAGAAATACCTTCACACACCCCTATCAAAACCCCTTGACCCATTAGACCCTCTCACACTAATCAATCATCCACCTTATCAATTCCCACTCCACAAACTATCTCAAAGGACCTAGAGGATAGAATAACCATGATTGAATGCTTTTTGTCTACTCTAACCCTTCAAATGAATAGAATAGATAATACGCTTAACACTGCTATGTCTTCCATGATTCTTAGAGGTGATAACATTGACCAAAGACTTGATTCTCTACAAGCTTTAGCAAAATCATTCAGAGGTCAAGCCTATCATCCACACTCTTCACTACCTCATCCTCATTTCTCTCCACCTTCAACTCATTTTTCTTCATCTCCACATCAGTTCTCTTACCCACACCAAACTCTTCCATTACAGTGATTTCTTCACCCTCAATGTCTCCACATCCATCATCCCCCACAATTCCAGAGGTTAATCAATCTGTGGATCAACCTACCTACTCAAATTCCATCATTTCATACTTTTCCCTTCCATAAACACAAACTTCTCCTCCATCACCACCACCATCAATTCCAACCACGAAACATAACACTCAAACTTCCTTGTATTATATTTGAATTCCATCATGATATGCAAATCCCATGGATTTATTGATGGAATATATTAGAGCAGGAATATTTTTCCCTGAAAGAATTGAGGAAATCCCACCAGAATGAGAAACCCCTATAAATCGTCCACCACAAAGTCCTCCACAAAAAAATACTATTGATGATAATCTTGATTTTCTTCTTCGTATATCTAATCCAATCAAGTTGACAGACTTTGAGTTTGCAAGTAAAATAAAAATCAACTCTGAAGTTGCTCAGATGTTTCTCTCTTAATCAATTCATCTATCTCCTCAAGAATATCCATTTCGTGAACTTGACGATCCTAACTTTTTGCATAGAATTCAATCTCTTCCTGATCCTCCTTTCACTCCAAAGAACTACAAGATTTACATCCCTGATAAAGAATCAATTCTTCAAAATTACTCTGAGAAACTCCTTCAAATGTTTCCAATGTTAAACCCTCTAAAAAAAGAGTTTCCATCTCCATCAGGTCATCAAAAATTCTTTATTCTCACCAAGGAAGAATTCACTTTCTACAGAAATACCAACCTAGAGGCCATTGCTGATAATCTACCTCTCCCATATCCTCAAATGGATGATCCTTCTCTCCAAGACAAAATAAGGTAAATACAGTCTCCATCAGGGTGTCAACCTCTTCCACCTCTTCAAGATGTCTTTTTCAAGACCTATCAGAGAAAACCAAAACCTAAATAGATCTGCTACATTTTACATTTTTTTTCTTTGATGTAATTTCTTATGCATTTTCTTTGAGGTATCTACATTGTATCCGCAAATTTGAAAACTTCAATATATATGCATTTTTTTCTTTCACATGATTATTTATAACTCTTGATGATTATTTCCACCTTTTTGATTATGACAAAAAGGAGGAGAATATGTGATAACGTGATATAAACTAAAATAATATATGCCAAGAATGAAAATTTCTATTACATGAAATTTAGCTAAAATAATATGCATCAACTCAAGGGGAGCTGCACTAATTTAGTCAATTGAAATTTTTTTGAAATATCTGCAAAATAAGTTGCTTTAAATTTATTATTAGATAAGTTTTTAAAGGTAAATCACTTACTATTTTGACATCATCAAAAAGGGAAAAAATGTTGAACCATGTTAATGACAAACATTTTTAACCAAGTATGTTTTGATGATGAACAAAGAAATGAGTAAAACACTAAGGTACTAACAATTTGTTCTCAAGTATGTTGCAGAAATATTAAGTCATACTCAACTTGAGAATGACCTTTAAGATGAAAAAAGGAAGACATAAAGTAAATGCTCTTTCAAAATTAAGTATATAAATTTCACATATACTTAAATAAAGAAAATAGAAATTTTGAAGCGTTGAAGACATGCTTTGGAGACAACAAAAGCAACTTCAAAATCATTTTAACATGTTCCAAAGAAAATTGGATTGCTTCGGAGACTTTTTAATGAACTTCAGAGAAAACGATTAATGCTTTGAAATTGTCAAAGCATGGCTTAGAGACACTTAGATAAACTTTGGAGATCTAATAGCAAGCTTTGAAATAAATCAGTCAAGGCTTTGAACAAGTTTCAAAGTGTCATAGCATACTTTGGAGATTATTGCAAAGCTTTGGAGAAAAATGCAAGACAAGCTTCAGAATCCTCATAGCGAGTTTCAGAGCTATCACAAGCACACTTTGGAGAATTTTTTAAAAGCTTTGGAAATGTGACAGCATACCTCAGAGATAATCAAGAAGCTTCAGAACTATTGAGTATGCTTTGGAGTAAACGAATATGGTTTGGAGAAATTTGTGTCACATTTTGGAGTGAATTTAAGTATACATCGGAGTAAACAAACATGCTTCGGAGATGTTAAACAAAGCTTTGGATTACTTTTCTGAGAGCATTAAAAGTTCAGAAAATCCAAACTTCTATCTGTAAAGAACTATCATAACTACGAAAGATTATAATCACTTTGGAGAGTCAGAAGAAAATAAATCAAATTATCAAAATCAGTTCAAAGTATCTGAAAAACAAACTTTGGAGTACTTGATATAAAAGTGAACATTTGAAAAAGTCAGCAACAGAGTTGCAGACTAATACCAAATTGCAGTAAAGTCAGAAATCAAACAAAAGATAAGGTAAAGAAAAATATCTTCAAACATTTGAATGTCTGCCAAAGTCAGTAACGGAAAAATCTCTCTCAATCTATAAAAGAGAGATTCAGAAATAAAAGATAGAACATTTGAATATCATTGAATATATGAGAGATTAAAGAAGCTCAAGTTTTGCGCATTCAAAATCTTCCTTCAAAGTTCAACTCCAACGGATACAACTTTGTCAAAGCTCTCAAAGTCTAAATCTCTTCTCAATCAAGTAGTTTGAATCTTTTACTCTTATTGCTTATTCATTTACTTAAAGTTTTGAATTTATGTACAAGTGAGCCTAAGTAAGAGGCATTAGTCTGTATACTTTGATTTAGTGTTTGGCAGCACAAGCAGAGTGCTTAGTATTTATGTATTGAGATAAGCAAGTAGGGAACTTGTTGAAAGGATATAAGTTTGTTGGTGAGCTTTGGAAAGCCAACAAGTTGTGAAAGTTTATAGTTAGCTTAGAAAACCAGTAAGTTAGTTAGTGAGCTTGTTGTAAAACTAGTGTGTAATTGATCAAGTTGATCAAGATATTAGTGGAACTGAGATCAGTAAAGGAGAGTAACTCAGAGAAGTAGAGTAGGAACCCCCAGGAAGGGCCGAACCACTATAAAAATCTTATACTATGTATTGTGCAACCTATTTTACTTACTCTTTTAGCTCTTTAATTATTTATTTTGGCCAAAAGTTTTAAAAACTCAATTCAGCCCACTTAAGCTACCATTGTATAAGGGACCAACATTGGAATGTCTCCTTTTAGGCTAATATTTGGAAAGGCTTGTTATTTAGCTATCGAATTTAACATAGAGCATATTAGGCATTAAAATTTTTAAATTTTGAAAGGCAACTAGTTAGTGAAGAATGATTGCTACAACTAAATGAGAATGCTGAGATATACAAAGAGCATACAAGAGATGGCATGACAAGAACATTCTAAGAAGATAGTTTGAAATTGGTCAAGAGTGTTACTATATAACTATCACCTTAAACTGTTTCCTGGTAAACTATGGTCCAGATGGTTAGGTCATTTCACTGTCACAAGGATATTGCCATATGGGACAATTGTGTTAAGTCTAAGCTCTTTACTAAGCTTAATTTTGATGACGAAAGAGATTAAATAACTTAGTTTTGATGATGAATAAACAAATGAATGAAGAATTAAGGTACTAACAAATTACAACATCAAATATCAAAACAAATTAAGGAAAGTAACTACAAGAAATAAAAGGTGTTAATTATAAAATTATTATATTAACCCTATAAAAGAAGATATACAAAAAATGCTCAACTAAAAGGATGTTCAAAAATCACTAAGAATTAAATAAGAATCTATTCAAAGGCTTGGCATAAAAGTTGGAAGTTAAGAAGAATTCAAGAATCAAATCAAAAGTTAATCAGAAGTTATACAGAAGTACTTCAGAACAACATCAGAAACAAAATATGGAACTCAAAAGCACTCAGAAGTTACCAGACATAACTCAGAACCATGCCAGGAGCAAATCAAAACTTCCTTAAAATTAATACATAGCATTATTGCAAATCAGAGGACAAAAAATGTTTTCTTAGAATTATAGAAGCACATCAGAAGTAAAATAGAAAAAGTTTCTGTACTCAAAAGTTCTTCAAAAAGACATACAAAGGATTTTCAGAATTGTAGAACTACAATAAAAGCGTTCTTAGAGGAATTTCCCGCTCTAAAAAGTTTTCAAATGAACACTAGAAGCAATATCAAAGCACAAAGAATTAACCTAGAAGAAACTTCGGCATCACAGAAGTAATGCAGAAAGTTGACATGCTACTAAGAAAAAACACTAACAAAATGCACAAAAACAACTCAGAAGAAAATCAAAAGTATTCTTAAAGGTGTTTTCAAGAAGAGGTGTTCAAAGAAGAAATACAGAAGCAAAATCTAAGCTTCATAGGTAAATCAAAAGCTACTCACAAGTTCTTTAGAAACTTATAATATGATAGTTAAAGAATAAGATAATGCACAGAAATTATGAAGAGGATACTGTCAAAACCTTACTTATCACAGAAATTCTGAAGAACCACTTTAGAAGTTCTGTTAAGATATAAATCGAATGATAGAAGTACTGGGCACTCTACTTAGAATTTCTGAACCTTGACAGAATGCAAAAGTCGTTACCAACCCTTCCTAACTAATTTGAAAATGATGCCAAAGGTTGCAATGGCTAATTCAAATCCTATGCAAAGATGATTAAGACAATACTTTAATATTATCAGAGAATAAATTGAAAATCATTTTGATTCAAAGAGAGCATTCATGTTTTTCCATCATTCAACTCTAGTTGCTACGACACTGCCAAAGTATTCAAAGCTTTCAAAACTAGATTTGCGTCAATTTCAAAAGGAGTTTGAATCTGATCTTATTGCATACTTTGTTTATTTAATTGAGTTTTTATTTTCATACATATCTGCCTAAGTAAGAGGCATTATTTTGTACATTCCATTTAGAAAAATAAATGAGTTAGTTGGTAAGCTCTGTGAAACCAATAGTTTGTAAAAATTTCTGGTTATCTTTGAAAAACCAGTAAGTTAGTTGGTAACCTTAAAAACTAACATGTATAAGTTAGTTGGTAAGCTTGAAAACCAACATGTAAAAGTTTCTGGTGAACTTAGAAAACCAGTAAGTTGTTAGTAAACTTGTAAAACCAATAAGTAGTAATAGAGCAGGTTTCACTAGTTAATTTTCAATTACCAGTATATTAACTTGTGAATAGATTCACATGGCCAATATGTTCCACAACACATCTATTAAAGGGCAATCCACTTCCAGACCTCCACTTTTTGATGGAACTAATTATGGGTATTGGAAGATGAGCATGCAAAATTTCTTAATTGCCATAGATTACCAGTTGTGGCTTGTAGTTAAGAACGGAAAGAATGTTACAAATGCAGAAGATAAATATACATCAAAAGATATTCAAATGGTAGAATGTGATGCTAAGGCAAAGAATTATCTCTATTATGCACTATCTTTATCTGAATTTGAAAAGATTTTCACTTGTGATTTAGCTAAAGAAATCTAGGATAAACTTCAAGTAGCACATAAAGGTACAAATCAAGTAAAAGAAACTAAGATTAATATTTTAGTGTAGGAATATGGAGCCTTTTCCATCAAAGAATCATAAACCATCTCTGAAATGTTTGGAAGGCTTCAAAAAATCACTAATAGACTAAAATCTTAAGAGAGAAATATGAAGAATCTAAGTTAGTTAAAAAGATCTTGAGATCTCTACCTAGATTTTGGATGCCTAAAGTGATTGCCATCTAAGACACAAAAGATCTAGATAAAATGATGGTGGAAGAACTCTTGGGATCACTTATGACTCATGAATTCTTAATAAAGCAAAAGGTTCTAGATGAATCCAAAGGCAAGAAGATTACCTTATGAGCTGATTTTGAGAATGAAGAATCTTTAAAAGATGCCTCAGTGAGTGAGGATGATGAGGATATAGCAATGATAACTAGAAGATTCAAAAATATGATAAGAAAGAAGAAATTTGGAAATAACTTCAAAAGCAACAACAAGAAAAAGGAAAAGAAAAAAGAGATTCCAATATGTTATAATTGCAACAAGTCTAGGCACATGAGATTTGATTACCCAGAACCAAACAAAAAGCAAGGAGATAAAAAAAATGTATAATTCCTCCTTTGATAAAAAGAATATTTCTAACAACAAAAAAATTCAAAAGAAGAAGAAAGCAATGGATGCATACAAAATGCTGGAGAACATGATGTTAGCAAAAATGCATGGTTTCGATAAATACTAAAACTTGATGAAAGATTATGTATTAATAATTGTTGCCAAGCTTTTAGCAAGCAAAATCAAGTTGTGGGCCTTACAAAAAATGAGCACAGAAAAGATATTCTAAGACATCAATCTGTCTAACTAAAATGACATGAGCAAGTGCAGAAGTAAAAGACGAAGTACCACTATAAACAAATTTCAAATGAGAAGGAATCTACTGAGTTTCCATTTGTCTGTCAAAGTGGAGATTATATATCTAATGAATACAAAGTAGTATACATACAACAAACTTCATCTATCATAAGTGAGCCATAGTCAAGCTAATAATCATTTATTAAAAACAAACATAGGCAGATAAGGGAAGGTCATCTGGCAAAGCAATGAAAGTTGTCTGGCAGAGCAGTGAAGTTTATCTAGTAGAGTAATGGTGTTTGTCTGTACCTCTAAACTTGTCTACTATCTATAACAGACAATCTAGCAGATGAAGCAGTAAAGAAAATGCAACTACACTCTAACAGTCTGTCTGTTACTTACAACAGCTAATCCAACAAACGAAGCGGTGAAGAAAATTCATATGTACTTCAACAGTCTATCTGTTACTTACAAAAGATGACCAAATAGTCAAAGTACTTGAAAGATGAACCATCTATGACTATCTGTTAAATGTAATAGACAAACCAAGAAACAAAGTGCTAAGAAGACTATTCATGTACAACAACCGGATTTGTCTGCTACTTACCATAGACAAACCAAAAGACAAAAAGACTTTGTTTGATGAGCAACTAGATAAATAATTCATCTGTCATAAGTAAAGATGAACAATGGGTAAACCAAAATGTTGGTCACTATTTAGCATTAATGACAGTCTTTCCATATTAATGAAAGGAATCTGCTATTGCAACAACACTTTAACCAATACTTATTAAGAATTAGAAAATCATCTTCTCCAAGGTTTGCACTATAAGCATTTTAGCAGACAAGGATTAAGTAGAAGTTAAAAAATTCAAATGTGCTAATTAGAATGGTCTTTTGTCATTAATGGAGTTCATCTACTACCAACGGTTATAATTCAAAGTAGCTATAAATGAAGCATCGTTGGAGCAAAAGGGGGTAATCAAGTATCAAGAAAAATATTTAATATCCTCTTGAGAGCATTTATTAATTGGAGCCATAAAATTTTTGTTATCTTTGAAGAGTCGTAAGCCTTACATTCAAGCCTTCCTTAACTTTCTTCGAAGACTCCCAACCACCTTTCAGGGAGATCAATTACCTTTTCATTCAATCTTCGGAAACCATCCCCTATGCTTACTGAGAAGTATTTGTGCTTTAACTTTTGATATTTATTTATTATAATTTCCTTGAACTAAGGTTGAGACTAGCCTTAAGAAGAGTTATGACTGTTTGAGTATAGACAAGAGCTATTTATTCACACCCCCTTAGAGTTGGAATCTAGAAGAGTGCTAGGAGCACTGCAATCACGTCCCCTAAAGCTAAAATATAGAAGAGGGCTGGGAGAACTCTTTTTATGCCTTCTAAAGCTAGAATCTAGAAGAGTATTGGGAGCACTATTGTATTTCTACTATTGGATATAAGGGAACCCAAGATACTAAGAGTAGAGTGTTCTTGGAAGAGTGGAGTAGAGTGTTTACTTGAACCATTATAAAATTCCTTATGTCTTATTTACTCATGCATTGATTGATTGAGGGATTAGATTGATTGGTAAAGGGACTTTTAATCCTAAAGGGGTTGAGTAAATTCTAAATACCCAATTCACCCCTACCCTCTTGAATTTTTGCCTAATCTTTGGGACCAACAAGTGGAATTAGAGCAGACTACATAAATACTTGTAGTGATCTAATGGAAAACCCATCATCCTCTCTACAAATATTCGCCAAGAGGCAATCGTCTACCCGACCACCCCGATTTGATGGAACTAACTTCACTTACTGAAAGTTGAGGATGAAACAATTCATTATAGCCAATGACATAGAGTCTTCGAAGGCCACTAAAGTTGGAATCACTCTTCCCACTACTGAAGTAGATGCATGGACTAAAGAGAAAACCACTTCAGTCTAGAATAATGCAAAGGTTATGAACTCTTTATTTTATGGACTATCTTCTTTTGAGTTTGATAGAGTATCCTCTTACACTACTGCAACTAATATTTGGGATAAATTAGTGTCTATATATGAAGAATCCTCACAAGTCAAAGGAATTAGAAGAAATATGTTGATAGGGGAATTAGAAAACTTTAATATGGAAGAAGGAGAAAGCCTATCATAAATGTATGCTCATTTTTCTAAAGTTACTAATGCTTTTAAAGGATTAAAAAAAGAAGTCACAAATTCTGAATAGGTAATGAAGATACTGAGGGAGCTACCAAAATCTTGGAACTAGAAGATCACAATAACAGAGGAAGCAAAGGACCTTAACACTCTTCTGGTGGGTGATCTCATCAGCTCACTGATGTCACATGAGCTGATCAAAAGTAAGAGAGAGGAGCCAATGAAGCCAAAAAAAAGTATTACTCTCAAAGTAACTAAGGAAAGCAACAGTGACCCATCATCACAATCTGAACATGATTTGGCCATATTGGTCAGAAACTTTAGAAGGTTTGCAAGAAGTAGCAAAAGTAGCACCTCAAGGAGATAGCCTAAATAACAGAAGAAAATTATTGAAAGAAAGAAGGATCTCCCCACATGCTAGAGATGTGGAGGGATCGAACACATATCTCCTAAGTGTTCTAATGAAGAAAAAGTAAATATGAACAAGAAGGATGAAAGAAAAGAAAAGAAAAGAAACACTTTAAGAAGGCTTCAAGAAACAAAGCTAGAGGAATGTATAATAAGCTCATAATATATCATATTTTTATATCTAAATTCACATGTCTAAGATCCTCTTTTAATATGTTTTCAGTTATTTATATTAACATTTAAGTGAATATTACACTTAATAGAGTTTGTTTTGTTGCAGACATAAAATTCTGTAAAATGAAACTAAAGATTATAAAAGGCATCACTTTAAAGTAATTTCTGGGAGTGATGGAGGCATATTTGGAAAATGTGTTCAACTATGATATAGTTATGTCCTCTATGTTTTTATTTCTATTTTGCTCGAGGATGAGCAAATAAGTATCTTGAAGATGGAAAAGAAGAGAAAATGGAAGGGAAAGAAGAAGCTCAAAGGAAGGAAAAGAAAAGAGTTGAAAAAGGAGCAAAAAAGCAAGTGCAAAGGAGAAGCCGATGCTAGGACATGCGACCACCATTGGCTAGGCAGCAAACTAGTGCTAGCGGTGGATCAGTAAATTTTATAGATTTTTTGCATTATGTATCTCATAGATTTTTAAAGAAAAAGTTGGGTTTTTCAAGGATTCTTCTCACTTTCGTTTGGATAGTTTACTCTGAGGTTTGGAGGTCAAATTCTGAGAGTTTTCTATTAGAGAAGAAGAAGAGATTGTAATTAAGAAAGAAGAAGGAGAGAAGATGTTCTTCATTATGATCATCCTATCTAAGGGAGTTGTTTAATTTTCTCTTATGAACTAAATCTCTTTTTCTAGGTTGAAGATGTAACCATTTTTTATACTCTTTGTTATGGATTATTGGTTATTAATGGCTATATGATCTTATTTTATTTATGATGTTGTTTGCAATGATTTTATTTATTTTATTGCTTGATCATCAATATTATGAGTTAGATTATTTATTCAAGCATGGTTAAGGTAGACACCATATGCTAATCCATGAGCTCCCTTGAATGAAAAGGATAGATGATTAAGGTAGACTCGATATGCTAGACTACGCAATTTTGGTCTTATGTTCTTGAGCTTAAAGGGTTTTCACCCCAATTATGCTACACACCATAGGTAATTGGAATGAGTGGAAATACTTGATTTTAACCTGCACAACTAACAGTAATAATCTTACTTTTGGAATAATGAACACAGGTGAGGTATTGAATCCAATATTCTATTAGCAAAGGGGTATCATCTAGTAGTGAAATCGGATCCCTAGATCTTGGCATCTTTCTAATCTCTCTGAACTATATTTAGCCATTGTTTTACTTTCATTCCATTAAGTTTCTAAAATTTTAAAATTATACCAAAAATTATTCCAAGTCTGTTGAGTTATCAATAACATCTTTTTAAGGTTAGGATAATTCAATAGCTAAAATTAATTAAGTTAGTTTGACCATTCTCCATAGGATCAGCCCTTGCATTGCACATTATATTGCTATACATCTATACACTTGTGAGGAATTATAATTTGAACCATCAATGTACATAAATGATGAAGACTCATTAGGTACAAGCTCAAGTGAGAAAGATGATAATGAAGTTGGACGCCTCGCAAGAATATGTTGCATGGCTCAGATGGAGAATGAATCAACGAATCAAATTACCATCAAAGTGCAATGCACAATGGAGCTAGAGACAGACATAAGTCTCAAAGCTATTTTTAGCAATACCTGGTTCATGGATAGTGGCCGCTTGAGACATATGACCAAGACCAAGAAGTTGTTCAAAGAATTGAAGCCCATAAATGGAGGAACAGTTGCATTTGGCAACAACGACAAAGGCCTCATCAAAGAGATAGGTAAATTTTATGCTTTATTCAATACATGCATAAAGGATGTATTATATATAGGAGGTCTCAAGTACACTTTGCTAACTATCAGTCAATTATGTGACAAGGGTCACAAAGTAGTGTTTGAACCATCTACATGTAATGTATTCAGTATAAACAATGATCTATTATTCATTGGAGAAAGGCATGGAAATATTTATCTAGCTAGATGATATTTTTGAAAAATGCTTAATTGCAGTCAAAGATAATCCATGGGTATGGCATAAAAGGATGGAATATATTAGCATATCAAATATCAGATCTTTGTAGAAAAAGGATCTTGTGATTGGCCTACTCAAACTAAACTATGATAAAAATCAAATATGCAAATTTTGTCAGTTGTCAAAATAGACCAAAGTATCCTTCCATCCTAAAAATGAGGTATTTACATATAGACCTCTGGAATTATTACATATGGATCTATTTGGACCATTAGATATTGTTACCCTTGGATGAAAAAGATATGTATATGTAATCATGGATGACTATTCACATGGGTGATTCTCTTGAATAGCAAAGATGAAACATTTTCAATGTTTTATAGATTTTCAAAACAAGTTCAACATGAAAAACAAATGTCAATTATGTCCATCCATAGTGATCATGGTGGTGAATTTAAAAATAGAAAATTTATTAACTTTTGTGATGAAAAATAGATTCACCATAGTTTCTCATCCCCCAGAACTCCTCAACAAAATTGAGTGGACAATTCAAACAATGGTAAGCAGTTAGTATAGCTTTCCATGTACTAAACAGGGTGATGAAGCTATCTTTCTTGGTTACTCTTTTAATAATAGAGCATTTAGAGTATACATTAAAAGAACATAGGTTGTTAAAGAGTCTATACACATTAAATTTGATGAAGCAAATGTAACCCCAAGAAAGGAGTATGATAATGATGCAAATGAAGTTGCAACTAAAACGAAGAAGCTCAAACTGAAAGATCAAGAAGATGGGACAAACTATGAAGATATACAAAGTTCAGAAAATGAGGAGGAGGTAAGCATAGGAAATGTTCCCTATCAACCTCTTACTGATTTTAGATTTATTAGTGCTCATCTTACTATAGTCATTATGCTTTCATCTCTATAATTAAGCCAACTTGCATTGGTCAAGCCTTAAATGATAAAAATTGAATCATTACAATGCACGAAGAGCTTAACCAGTTTGGATGGAACAAAGTATGGGAATTGGTTCCAAAACCAAAGAATGTTAATGTAATTGGAAATAAATGGGCATTCAGAAACAAACTAGATGAGAGTTGATTAGTTGTAAGAAACAAGGCATGACTAATTGCTAAGGGGTATTCCCAAGAAGAGGGAATCAACTTTAAAGAATCATATGCCCCTGCAGCTAGATTAGAAGCCATTAGAATGCTACTTGCTTTGGCATCCTATAAGAACTTTAAACTATTTCAGATGGATGTAAAGAGTACATTTCTAAATGGATATTTAAGTGAGGAAGTGTATGTAAAGAAAGCCCCTGGTTTGAAAAATGATAATCAACCTAATCATGTCTATAAGCTCACTAAAGCATTATATGGTTTAAGATAAGCTCTAAGAGCTTGGTATTAAAGTCTAAGAAAATTCTTAAATGATCATAAATTGAAGAGAAGGAAAAGTTGATGTACTTTAATGAGCACATCAACAAGGCTGGACAAACACGAAAAGGGTAACCTTATGAATCAAAAATAATATCAAAATATGATTGGATATCTTCTTTACCTTGTTGCATCTAGACCAAATATTCTCTTTAGTATATACTTATGTGCTAGATTTTAGTGTAGCCCTAGAGAGTCTCATCTTACTATAGTGAAATGAAATTTTAAATATTTGGTTGACACACTAAATTGAGGACTCTATTATCTCAAGGGAACTGGTTTTGAATTCATTGGATATTCAGATGCTAACTTTGGGAGATACAAAGTTAATAGAAGAAGTACTAGTGAAACCTATCAATTCCTAGAAAATAGTCTAGTATCATGGTTCTCTAGGAAACAAACTAGTGTTACTCTCTCTATAGTAGAAGCCGAATATATAATAGCTAGAAGTTGTTGTGCTCAATTGCTGTAGATGAAACAACAACTCGACTATGGACTAAGCTATAGAGACATACTCATCAAATATGACAATATAAGTATCATATGCTTGACAAGGAACCCTTTTCTACATTCGAGAACCAAGCATATAGAAATTAGGCACCACTTTATTAGAGATCATGTAGAAAAATATGATATATGTCAAGAATATATGGCCATAAAGGCTCAACTTGCTGATCTCTTTACTAAGCCACTACCCTTAGATACCTTCTGCAATATTAGAGGAGAATTAGGCATGACTAATGTGATCATCTAATAATGAAATCTTTAATATTTTTATGCTTGAAATTACACTATTTTAATTTCTTCATGAGCCCAGACTTCATCTCAGATAAAGTCAGTCTTGGTCCTGAAGGTTAGGTAAAAACCCAAGAGGGGAGGAGTAAGTTGGGTACATAAAAATTATTTCTCAACCCCTTTAGGATTATTCTTCCCTCTAGCAATCAATCACTTAAACACTAAATGCACAAAATAGATAAGACACATAGCTTGTTATAGTTGTTCAAGTAAATACTCTACTCCACTCTTCCAAGAGAACTTTTGTCTTAGTGTTTTGAGTTCCATTATTCCCAATAGTAAAAATATAATAGTGTCTCCAACAATCTACTAGATTCTAGCTCTAGGGGGCATAAATCAGTGTCCCTGATACTCTTCTAGATTCTAGCTCCTGGGGGCATAATCATAGTGCTCCCAGTACTCTTTTAGATTCCAGCTCTAGGGGGCATTTACAAACAACTCTTGTCTGCACTTAGACAATCATAGCTCTTCTTGAGTCTATTCACAACCATTAGCTCAAGGAACAAGAAATGAATATCAGAAGTTTATGCACATAAATTTCTCAATAAGCACAAGGGAAGGTTTCTAAAGGTTGAATGTAGAAGTAAATGATCTTCCCAAAGGTTGTTGAGAGCCTTCAAAGAAAGTATCTGTCCAGTTGTCCATAAGATAAAGTTCTTTTGTCATTGTCTTTCATGAGTGACAGACGAATCATTCTTTCTAATGCTGCCGGATGAATTTCACCATTCAAATTTTTTGTCTATTGCATCATAGAGGCATAAATGTCTTGTTACTTTAGAGCATCATCTGTTGGGTTTGTCTATTGTAGTAACAGACAAAGTGTTGATTTGTAGATGGGTTTTATTCACACCTACGTCTGATGGAATATTTCTCCACTTTGTCTGTTAACAACAGACGACCACTTTTTGCTTTGCTTCTTGCTTCTTCGACTTTGTCTATCGACAACAGATGATTATTGGCTCACTTGAGATAGATGAAGTTTCTAATCTCCCATATGATTTTTGCTTCTCCTCTTTGTTTGTTGATGGAAGATGAAGTCTTTTGTTCTATTAAAAAGGTCTACACTTCTTCCGCCTTTGTCTATTCTCATCAAACGACCTTCGGCATATCTGTGGCTTGCTTGTGATAGACAAAATCTATTGTATACAAATTGTCTTGCATTCATCAAATGTAGTTTTCCATTTTGATAGAGTAATGGAAACAACATAGTCCTTTTCATTCATGCTTTCTCTATTACAACATTTCGTCTTTTACTTCTTTACTTGCTCAAGCCTTATCATCATAGAAGTTGTTTTCTATGCTCATTTTTCTTTAAGACCTGCAACTTGATTCTGCATGCTAAAAACTTGATAACTACCATTAGTACATAATCTTTAATCAAGTTTTGTTTGTCATTAAAGCCATGCATTCATGTCAACATTCTCCCCCTTTTTGGTGATGACAAAACTTGATTAAAAATTATCTCATAAAAGATAATCTTCCCCAGAATATATGCAGATTTACAATGTTTAATCATTCCTTAAGTTGCCTTATCTTGTTTTATATATATATATATATATATATATATATATATATATTCTCCCCCTAATTAATTAAATGTTATGCAATTTTATATTCCCCTTTATGATTTGTTAGACAATTTGCATACTCTTTCTCCGCCCTTTTGTCATAAGCAAAAAGACATGCATCCTCCTAGTAAGATACTCACACAAATAGATGTAGCTAGAAATAATAAAAATTGTCATTACATTCTAGTAAAAACAAAGCTGCATATGATGACAAGAAGATAAACACTTAGCCTACGTGTAAAGAACAAGAGAGGTTGTGTGTGAGACAGCAGATGAGGTGGAGGGTAGGGAGAGGAGAACTTTGCATCACAGTGGGTGATATGAAGTTTCAAGGAAGGGAAGAGGGAAAGGAGATGATAATAAAGCTATTGCAGCTTCCTTTCCCTTCTCTTCAAGGGCCTCGACTAATAAGGAGGTTGGATCTAGGGGTAAAAGTGGCTGAGATATGAGTTATAATTTTGAAAGCCACATCTTAAAGAGAAATGCTTTTGCCAATGAAGATGATCTGGAGCATTGTTGTGAACAGAAGAAATATCATCCCAATAAGAAAAGTGAGTGAGCTTCCTTTGGTGCTTCAATTTCTACCACTCAATGGGCTTTCTATTAGATTTTCTTTCTAAGGAACTTGCCCCGAGTTTCTTTATTATTATGATGCAGAGAAAGATTGTGATTTAGGGGTTAAATAGATTGATTATAGGGGCTATATGAGGTGCATGATGTGATTTTCCATGAAAGGGAGAATAACTTAGGCTAAAAATAGAGTTGAATGTGGTAACCATAGTTGTAAGTTAATTCTAGGAAGAAAATGAGGTGTACTTGACCTCGGAATCAATCTTCAGATGAAGTGCAACTAGAAAATTTTATACAAATATCTTACTTCATCTAAGATGAAGTTAAGTTTTAAAAAGAATATATTTTTCATCATAATTTTAAGCACAGTAACATTAGATATTTCATTTTGATATCATCATGTTGGTCATACCTAATTCGCCTTTAATGTTGCAGAAGGTGTCCAATGACAGTGGCTTAGTAAAAATATCAGCAAGTTGAGCATTTTTGGGCACATATTCTAGACATATATCATGTTTTTCAACATGATCTCTAATAAAGTGGTGCCTAATCTCTATATGCTTAGTTCTTGAATGTAGGATAGGATTCTTTATCAAGCATATGACACTAGTATTGTCACATTTAATGGGTATGTTCCCTATAACTTAGTCCATAATCGAGAAGTTGTTGTTTCATCCATAGCAATTGAGCGCAACAACTTCCAACCGCTATATATTTAACTTCTACTATAGAGAGAGTGACACTAGTCTGTTTTCTAGAGAACCATGATACTAAGTTATTTCTGAGAAATTGACAAGTTCCATTGTTACTTCTTCTATCGACTTTATATCCTCCAAAATTAGCATCAGAATATCCGATAAGTTCAAAATATGTTCCTTTGGGATAATAAAGTCCTTGATTCGATGTGTCAACCAGATACTTAAAAATTCATTTTACTACAGTAAGATGAGATTCTCTAGGATTGGACTAAAATCTAGCACATAAATATAAACTAAATAGAATATCTAGTCTAGATGCAGTAAGGTAGAGTAGAGATCTAATCATACTTCTATATTGTTTTTGACCTACGAGTTTACCTTTTTCATCCTTGTCCAATCTTGTTGATGTGCTCATTGGAGTTCTTGTTGTCTTAACTTCTTCCATTTTGAACTTCTTTAGCATCTCTCTAGGATATTTGGATTGATAAATATAATTTCTATCATTTCTTTGCTTGATTTGCAATCCAGGGAAGTAATTTAATTCTCCCATCATACTCATTTCAAATTTAGCCTGCATGATGTTTGAGAAATCTTGACAAAGTTTTTCATTAGTAGCTTCAAATATAATGTTATCTACATAAATTTAAACTATCAAGATATCTTTATCAATATTTTTGATAAACAAAGTGTTGTCAACCTTTCTTCTCTTGAATTTATGATAACTTAAGAATTTGCTCAACCTTTAATACCAAGCTCTTGGAGGTTGTCTTAAACCATATAACGCCTTGGTGAGCTTATAGGTATGATCGGGTTGATCATCATTCTCAAAACTAGGAGGTTAATCTACACATACTTTTTCACTTAAATATCCGTTCAAAAATGAACTCTTTACATCCATCTGGAATAACTTAAAGTCGTTACTAGATGAAAAAGCGAGTAACATTCTAATGGCTTCAATCCTAACTACAGGGGCATATGATTATTCAAAATCAATTCCTTCTTCCTGTGAGTACCCCTTAGCAACTAATCCTGCCTTGTTTCTTACAACTAACCCACTCTCATCCAGTTTGTTTCAGAATACCCATTTAGTTCCGATTACATTAACTTTTTTTGGTTTTTGAACTACTTCCCATACTTTGTTTCTTTCAAACTAGTTTAGCTCTTCTTGCATTACTATAATCCAACCTTCATCATTTAAAGCTTGATCAATGTTAGTTGGTTCTATTATAGATATGAAGGCATAATGACCACAGACATTTTGCATAGACCTTCTTGTTTTGACACCATCATATACATTTCCTATAATTTATTTTCTAGAATGAGTAGTAACAAATCTCAAATCAGTAGGGAGTTGATAAGGAACATTACCTACTCTTATCTCCACTTTGTTGGTCCCTTATACAATGGTAGCACAAGAGGGGGTGTGAATTGAGCTTTTAAAACTTTTGGCCAAATCAATCTTTTATGGTGCTAAAAGAATGAGTGAAACAGATTGCACAATACATAACACAAGATTTTTCTAGTGGTTCGGCCCTTCTTGGGTTCCTACTCCACTTCTCTGAGTTAGTCTCCTCTACTAAACTTAGGTTTTACTAATACCTTGATCAACCTAATCAAATACATGTTGGTTTTACAACAACCTCACCAACCAACTTACTGGTTTTCCAAGCTAACACGAAACTTTCACAAATTGGTGGTTTTCAAAGCTTACCAATGAACTTATACCCTTTTAGCAAGTTCCCTACTTGCTTATCTCAATACATAAACACTAAGCACTCTACTTCTGTTACCAAACACTAAATCAAAGTGTACAGATTAATGCCTCTTACTTAGGCTGACTTGTACATAAATTCAGAACTTTAAGTAAATGAATAAGTAATAAGAGTGAAAGATTGAAACTCCTTAATTGAGAAGAGATTTAGACTTTGAGAGCTTTGACAGAGTTGTTTCCATTGGAGTTGAACTTTGAAGGAAGATTTTGAATACTCAAAACTTAAGCTTCTTTGATCTCTCGCATATTCAATGATATTTAATCATTCTTCTCTTTTGCTTTTGAATCTCTCTTTTGTAGATTGAGAGAGATTTTTTCATTGCTGACTTTGGCAGACAATCAAACATTCAAAAATATTTTTATTTACCTTATCTTTTGTCTAACATCTGACTTTGCTACAATCTGGTATCGGTCTACAACTTTATCGTTGAATTTTCCAAATGTTCGCTTTCTTGTTAAGTGCTTCGAAGTTGTTTCTTCAAATACTCCAAAGAGACGAGTGAACAGATAGTGTCTTGACTGATTTTGAATAATCTGATTTGTTTTCTTCAGATTCTCCAATGTGATTATAATCCTTCTTAGTTGTGACATTTCTTTGCAGAGAAGTTTAGATTTTTTGAACTTTTAATGCTTTTAGAAAAGTAATCTGAAGATTTGTTTAACACTCTGAAGCATGTCTGTTTACTCTGAAGTATACTTGAATTCACTCCAAAACGTGACTCCAAGTTCTCTAAAGCATATCTGTTTACTCCAAAGCATACTTGATAGTTCCGAAGCTTTCTTGATTATCTCCAAAGCAAGTTGTAACACTTTCAAAGCTTAAAAAAAATCTTCAAAGTGTGCTTGTGATAGCTCCAAAACTCGTTATGAGGATTCCAAAGCTTATCTTGGGTTTTTCTCCAAAGCTTTGCAATCATCTCCGAAGTATGCTATGACAATTTGAAACTTGTCTGAAGCTTCTTTGTAACAACTCTAAAGTGCATTGTAATAATTCCAAAGCTTTCCATTTTACTCTGAAGCTTGCTTATGAAGACTCTGATGCTTTCCAATTTGCTACAAAGAATGTTGTGTTTACTTAGAAACTTGTCCGAAGCTTTGACTAACTTACTTTGAAGCTTTTTGTTAAATCTTTGAAGCTTGTCTGAATGTCTCAGAGCCATGCCACAACAATTCCAAAGCATTAACCGTTTACTCCAAAGTTCATTAAGATGTCTCTGAAGCAATCCAATTTGCTCTGAAACACATTAAAATGACTCCAAAGATGCTTCTATTGGCTCTAAAGCATGTCTTCAACACTTCAGAATTTCTATTTTCTTAAACTAAGTATATGTGAAATTTATATACTTAATTTTGAAAGAGCATTTACTTTGTGTCTTCCTTTTGTCATTATAAAGGTTATTCTCAAGTTGAGTGTGAGTTAATATTTCTTCAACATACTTGAGAACAAATTGTTAGTACCTTAATGTTTCACTCATATCTTTGTTCATCACCAAAACATACTTGGTTAAGAATGTTCATTATCAAAATTAACCTAGTTAACATGGTTCACCACTCTTCATTTTTTGAACTTTGTACGTCTTCATCATTGGTGTCATTCTCTTGATCCTTCAATTGGAGCTTCTTCATATTTGTTGCAACTTCATCTGCATCACTATCAGTCTCCTTTCTCGGGGTTATATTTGCTTCATAAATTTAACATGTATAGATTCTTCTACAACCTATGTTTTCTTAATGTAGACTCTAAATGCTCTACTATTGGAAGAGTAACTAAGAAAGAACTTCATTGCTCTTTGGATCAAACTTTCCAAGGTTATCTTTCTCATTTTTAGCACATAACATAAGCATCTAAAAAGATGGAAATATGAGATGTTTGATTTTCTTCCTTTCCAAAGCTCATATGGGGTTTTCTTTAAGATTGCTCTTATGGTATCCCTGTTCAGTATGTGGCAAGCGGTACTATCTACTTCTCCCCAGAATCTTTTGAAAAATTTACTTTCATTCAGCATGATTCTTGTCATTTTATGAATTGTCTGATTCTTTCTTTTTACAACTCCATTTTGTTGAGGAGTTCTAGGGGATGAGAAATTATGGTGAATTCCTTTTTCATCACAAAAATTAATGAATCTTTTGTTTTTGAATTCACCATCATGTTCACTATGAATGGATACAATTGACATTTGTTTCTCATTTTCAACTAGCTTTGAAAAAGTATAAAACATTGAAAATGTTTTGTCTTTGCTAGTTAAGAGAATTACCCATGTAAATCTAGAATAGTCATCCACTAACACATATACATATCTTTTTCCTCTAATTCTGACTATGTTTGATAGTCCAAATAAATCCATAGCAATAGTTCTAGAGGGCTGGATGTGGATACTTCATTCTAAGGATGGAAGGACACTTTGGTTTGTTTTGACAATTGACAAGATTTGCATATTTGATTTCTGTCATAGTTTAATTTTGGTAGACCAATCATAAGATTCTTTTTCCATAGAGACCTGATATTTGATATATTGATATGTACCCTCCTCTTGTGCCATACCCATGGATCATCCTTTACTGCAACTAGGCATTTTCTAACTATATCATCCAGTTGTACTAGATAAATATTTTCATACCTTTTTTTGCTAAACAGTAAATTACTGTTTATTTTTAATACATTACATGCAGATGGGTCAAACACAACTTTGTGACCCTTGTCACATAATTGACTGATGCTTAGCAGATTATGCTTGAATCCTTCTATATATAATACATCCGCTATGCATGCATTGAATAAGCCATAAATTTTACCTATTCCCTTGATAAGACCTTTGTCATTGTTGTTAAATGCTACTATTCCTCTATCCATTTGCTTTAATTCTTTGAACATCTTTTTGTTCCCAGTTATATGTCTCTAATAGCCACTATCCATGAACCATGCATTTCCTGATGTAGCTTTGAAACTTACCTGCATTCAAAGTAAATTTTCTCCTTACCTTATTGGTATCCAAGTATTGCGTCTAATGATGTTAGTGGAAATATGTGTAGTATAAGTTCCTTACATTTCTATCTCATCTTAGCACCATTTGCTTACATCTTTTTAGCATAATAATCATACACCTTATGTCCAAATTTTTTGCAAAAATAGCAAATATTTGGGACTTTGTTAGATGCAATATATTCCATTGGTTTCTTTATCCAAGAAAAAATTATGAACCTTCTAATATTTGGACAATTTTTTCTTTCTTTTGTGAAATTCGCTTGCTTGTACCATCCAACAAATTTTGTAAAATTTGATCACTTGGCTATTCATAGCCAAGCCCCTTTTTGCTGGTTTGACCTGTTATTCTCATAAATCTGGTCACTGATTCTCTTGGATTGGAAAATTTACTCAGCATATTATTTCATAATTCTATCTCTTTCTTCAGATCTCCAACTTCCTTTTGTAGAGATAAATTTCTTTATGCTAGAATGAAATTTACTTTGATAGTTACATCAAAGTATCTTTTCTTTTGAGTAAATTTCTGGCTAAGTGATTCGATCTCACAAAAGAGAGAGTTGTATAATTGTTGTAACTCATCAAAGTTTTCTGCATTTAACACAGGTACTATTTGATCTTGAAGAATCAGAACTATAGAAGTAGTAAGAGTTTACCTCTGTTTCTAGGTCTGTTGTGCATTGTTCTTTAATAGTGATTTGATGTACCAATTCATTCTCCATCTAGGTCATGCAACATATTCTTGTAAGATGTCCAACCTCATTATCATCTTTCTCATTGTAGCTAGTTCTAGATGAGTCTTCATCATTCACATTCATTCCTCTGGCTTGGTTTCTTGAAGACTTCTTGAAGTGTTTCTTTTCTTTTCTATCATCCTTCTCATTAATATTTACTTTTTCTTCATTAGGATACTCAGGTGACATGTGTCCGATCCCTCCACATCTATAGCATGTGTGGAGATCCTTCTTTCTTTCAATCATTTTCTTTTGTTGTCTAGGTTATCTCCTTGAGGTGTTGTTTCTTGCAAACCTTCTAAAATTTCTGACCAATATGGCCATATCATCTTCAGATTATGATGTTGGATCACTATTGCTCTCCTTGGTCACTTTTAGAGCAATACTTTTCTTTGGCTTTGTTGGCTTCTCTCTTTTATTTTTGATTAGCTCATGTGACATCAATAGCTGATAAGATCATCCACTAGAAGAGTATTCAGATCATTCACTTCCTCTATTGCTGTGATCTTCTGGTTCCATGAATTTGTTAGTGCTCTTAGTATTTTTATTACCTGTTCAAAATTTGTAACTTCTTTTTCCATACCTTTCAAGGCATTAGTAACCTTAGAAAATTGAGCATACATTTCAAATATACTTTCTCCTTCTTTCATCCAAAAATTTTTTAGTTCTCTTATCAGCATATTTCTTCTGGTTCCCTTGACTTGTAAGGAACCTTCATAAATAGACACTAATATATCCCATATATCTGTTGTAGTAGTGCAAGAGGATACTCTATCAAACTCAGATGAGGAAAGTCCAAAAAATAAAGAGTTCATAGCCTTTGCATTATTTTGGACTGAGGTGACTTCCTCTTTGGTCCATGCATTTACTTCAGTAGTGGAAAGAGTGATTTCAACTTTAATAGCCCTCTAAGATTCCATATCATTGGCTATAATAAATTGCTTCATCCCTAACTTCCAGTAAGCGAAGTTAGTTCCGTCAAATAGAAGTGGCCGAGAAAAGGATTGCCCCTCAGTGAATATTTGTAATGAGGATGATGGGTTTGCCATTAGATCACTACAAGTGTTTATATAGTCTGCTCTGATATCACTGGTTATCCCAAAGGTTAAGCAAAAACTAAAGATGGTAAGGGTGAATTGGGTACGTAAAAATTATTTCTCAGCCCCATTAGGATTATTCTTCCCTCTAGCAATCAATCACTCGAACACTTAATGCACAAAATAAATAAGACACAGAAATTTGTATAGTGGTTTAGTAAACATTCTACTCTACTCTTCCAAGAGCACTTTTGTCTTAGTGTCTTGGGTTCCACTATTCCTAATAGTAGAAATACAATAGTGTCCCCAACGCTCTACTAGATTCTAGCTCTAGGGGGCATAAATAAGTGTCCCCAACACTCTTCTAGATTTTAGCTCCTAGGGGCATAATCATAGTGCTCCCAACACTCTTTTAGATTCCATCTCTAGGAGGCATTTACAAACAGCTCTTGTCTGCACTCAGATAGTCACAACTCTTCTTGAGTCTAGTCACAACCACTAGCTCAAGGAACAAGAAATGAATATCAGAAGTTTAAGCACATAAATTTCTCAATAAGCATAGGGGAAGGTTTCTGAAGGTTGAATGTAGAAGTAAATGATCTTCCCAAAGGTTGTTGAGAGCCTTCAAAGAAAGTTGAGGAAGATTTGGATGCAAGGCTCTTGAATCTTGAAGAATTGCAGAAGGTTAAGCTCAGATTAGTAAATGCTCTCAAGAAGGTTTAAATGTTTTTCTCAATTTGCTTCATTAGCTCCTTCTGCTCTAATGATGCTCCACTTATAGCTGCTTTGAATTCTAATCATTAGTGGTAGGTGAACTTCATTAATGATATAAGTTAATTTGATTGGCACACTTTGAATTCTCTGAATTCTACTTATTCCTCGTATGCTGAAATGTCTACAGTGTTAACCTTGGAGAAGATGTTTTCTAGTTTCTCAATAAGCTTTGGTTGAGGAATTACTACAATGGCTACTGCTTTCATCAATATAGAAAGATCATTATTAATGTTGGGTGAAGACCAATGATTTATTTTGACCATTGCTCATCTTTTATTTATGATAGATGAAGTATTTGTCCAGTTGTCCATAAGACAAACTTCAATCGTCTTTATCTTTCATGAGTGACAGATGAATCATTCTTTCTATTGCTGCCAGATGAATTTCACCGTTCAAGTTCTTTATCTATTGCATTGTAGAGACATAAATGTCTTGTTACTTCAGAGCATTGTCTGTTGGGTTTGGCTGTTGTAAGTAATAGATAAAGTGTTGATTTGTAGATGGGTTTTCTTCAAGCCTTCATCTGATGGAATATTTCTCCACTTTGTCTGTTAACAATAGACAATCACTTTTTGCTTTACTCCTTACTTCTTCTGCTTTGTCTATCGACAATAGATAATCATTGGCTCACTTGAGATAGATGAAGTTTCTGCTCTCCCACACAATTCTTGCTCCTCCTCTTTATCTATTAATGGCAGACAAAGTCTTTTGTTCTACTAAAAAGGTCTTCACTTCTTTCACCTTTGTGTTTTCATCAGACAACCTTTGACATAAGTATAGGTTGCTTATGATAGATGAAGTCTATTGTATACAAATTGTTTTGCATCCATCAGATGTAGTTTCCCATTTTGATAGACGAATGGAACCAGTCGAGTCCTTTTTATTCGTGCTTTGTCTGTTACAACACTTCATCTTTTGCTTTTTTACTTGCTCAAGCCTTATCACCATGGAAGTTGTTTTCTGTGCTCATTTTTCTTTAAGACCTGCAACTTGATTCTACTTGCTAAAAACTTGATAATGACCATTAGTGTAGAATCTTTAATCAAGTTTTGTTTGTTATCGAAATCATGCATTAATGTCAACAGTCAGTTACCTCTATACAATGCTCTACTCTAACTTCATCTAAATCTTGGTTTTCGAGATCAAGTATACCTCATTTTCTTACTAGAATCAATTTATAGCTATTGTTATCAAATCAGACTCTATTTTTAGCATGAGTTATTCTCTCTTTCTAAAAATATCATGTCAATTACCTTGTTTAGCCCCCACATGCAATCTATTTTAACCCTTGACTCTCAATCCTTCTCTGCACCACAAAGATGAAGCTACTTAGAGAAGAACACTTCGGAAGTAAGCATAGCGAGAAGACAAGTGCGTGGTGAGGACTGAAGAATCAACCATTGCTTTTTCAATTGCTCTCTTGGTGGGATGAAAATGCTTCTGTCTATACCTATCTTCCATCTATTTTATCAGAAGCATTTCTCTTCAAACTCTAGCTTTGTAGACATTATTCTTCAAACTCATAATTGCTAGATAGCCCTGATTCACATATTACCATCTTCTTGGGCATTTGAAAAGGAGGAGAAAGAAAATAACAAGTATATTACATCCATCTCTAACCCCTCATCTTCCCATCCACCATCCAAAACCTTGGTTTCTCACACTTGAAGAAACCTCTCCAAATTTAGAATGTTTTGTTTGTTTATTGTTCGCTTGCGAGTGCACGACATCAAGCTTTGTAATAAAATGAGTGAGTATTGTCTCCACAAGGACTGGTGATTTTAATTAGTCATTAGCTCTTATAGTGCATAATCCTAATTTTATTTGGAAAAGCAAATAATAAGAATTTAAATAAGAATTGAAAAAGTGTAGGCTTTTTTTAGGAAGGAATTCAAGGTAAAGAAGCTCTAGAGGATCAACTTCACTTGTATTTTGATCATGGGTTCATCAACTTATTATGCATTGAGTAGTTTCATCGATTTATAGATTAAGAATCCAAATGCATTTAACCTCTTCTCCTGAGTGACAGGCTAAATATCTATTATTAATATTCCAACTTTAACATTTTATTATTAATATTCCAACTTTAACATTTTTATAAAAATTAGAATATTAAGAATGCATTAAGATATATGATTCCTTTTAAATAATCTCACATAACCTAGAAGCTTTCCCAAGACATCCAGCATTACATATCATAATGTTGAGATCTCATTCAGAATTACCTCTTTTATGTGTCAAATCCAAAATGCAATATCGTTCAATAAAGGGTCACTAGATTGAAGGCATTAATCATACAACATCATAAATAAATCTCTGAAACATACTCATTAACATAACTCATTAATTAAACCATACCTTCAACACAAGATCCATCTCACCTCTAGAAAGAGGAGTTTAGCTACTCATAATAAATTGAGAATTCATAAAACATTCATATATCATTATCACAATTTGGATTGCAACTTTAATCCAAGTTATAGATGATTAATAAGATGTAAAACACCAAAGAAATGAGGAATAAAGTGATAGCAAAGTCTTCTAGGCAGTGCTTGGCTTAGGTTGTAGCTTGAACTTTCTTCCTCTCTAAAAACCCCTCCAAGAAAATCCAAAAATGTTTCCTAAACTCTCCAAGATGTCATCTAGGGTGACCTCTCTTTGCTTTTATACTTCTTTCCTTGAAGATTTTTCATTTTGTAATATTTTCAAGAAATTCTAGAAAATCTGTCATTGTTCCCAAGCAATCTCGGAAAATCTAGAATCTTGTCCCTAGCTTCAATGTTGTAGCATCAAACAAAAGGATGTCGCAGCATCAAAATGCACTTTCCCTTGATTTTGGATGGATGCCATAGCACCAAAATGGATCTTGCAACATCAAAATTACTGGAACATTACTTTCTCTTTGGCCTAGAAGGATGTTGCGACATCAATGCTGCTGGAAAGAGGGGTTTTGCCTTGGCCTGCATGGATGTTGCAACATTAAAAAGTGATGCAGTGGCATCAAAGCTACTAGAAACTTGTGTTTTTCCTCAATTCCAGAATGATGCTACAACATCAAGAAGTGATGCTGCGACATCAAAGCTATTGCCTTCAAAACTTCAATGTCGTGGCATCGAAAAGGATGCTGCGGCATTTGTTGTTAGCCTTTAATTTCTCCCCTTTTTTCACAACTTGTTCATCATTCTAATTTGTTCACTTTGCTCCTTTTCCTTATTCCTATTTTTTGTGTATTTTTCTTCTTTTATGCATTCATGTGCCTGTGATCAAATGTAAACATATAAACCATAGATACACCTAGAAAAACTCAAGAACATATTGAAAGTTAGCTAATTCAATTACAGTATAAGTGAATATAATTAACTTACCAAACACCCCCAAACTTAGCTTTTGATCTTCCTCGAGCAAATAAAAAGTGACAAACTTTTGCAAAAAATAAAAAATACATTAATTAGGTTCATCATTAAAATACCTCAATAGAGTCAATATGGCTAAGAAGAAATTTTAGATTATCATATATATCTAACATTTCTACTTGAACCTTATCCTTTCTACTTTAGATTCCAAGTGCATGTACAACAATGTAGCTATTCCCATCTATCTCATTTCATGCTTAGTTTTATTCTAGCAACCAAGTACTATAAATTTAGTGTAAACTCTATGAACTCACAACTTAAGAAATAAGACTGCAATAGATTAGTGTCCGATGGTTACCCTTATTTATTTTCTTCCTTGCATTGCTTGTTTTCTTTTTTATGGGTTGTATTACTATCACACTCATCACACTTGTCTTCTTTTAAATTTTTTATTTTTTTATTTTTATTTTTTTGAAATGTGTT
>JAYJMB010013174.1:48675-96012 GCA_036873735.1 Pouteria campechiana
TCACACCCCCAAACTTTTCTTTTTGATTCATGAGATGTGATCCTCCTAAGTAAATGATGAATTTAATGTTAGTCTCAAACACTAATAGCAATGAGTTCTAGAGTTCAAACTAAGTCATGCATACTTAGTTGCCTAAACTGTTGCTAAGTACTCAACGTATTCAAGAAACAATTATGTGATAGATGTGTATACTGAATCTAAAGTAGTTTAGATATGTGATCATGTCAAACGAACAGATAATGATGATATTCATAATTTTCATCCTGGCCATTGTTGTGTCTTATCATGGGTTTGCTACTATCATCTTGATGAATGTTCAAAACAAAGATTTTTTTTAAATCAAAATATGACCACAATCACTCAGAATAACTAAAGAGAATTATTGAAGCAAAACACACAAAAACTAAACAAAGCTAAACACACAATGAAATGTAATCATAGTAAAACAACAACTAAACAAAGAGTTAACGAAAAAACATGACTACCATCACACATAACAAAACTAAGCACATAACCACAAATCTCCCCCAAACTTAAAGCAAGACATAGTCCTCAATGGATGAAAAACATAAAGCATAAAAACTTCCCTAAATGGACTCAATCATCACTATCTATATCATCTTCTTCTTCAGGGTTGAATTTAGTATCATCTTCAGGCTCATCATTAGCAGCTTCATCCGCTCCGCTGTCATGTGCATCATCAGCTGGTGGGTAGGAGAGGAAAACTAAAGGCAGAGGAAATTAAATTGGATTGCCCAATCGAGTGGGCACCTTTAAGGCCATTACAAAGTGGTATTACATCAAATGATCATATTGCTGATCATGTCTAGCCGCCATCCGATCAATGCACCAAGTAATCTATTGAATTGTATCCTGGAAATTGGAAGGGGTAGCTGCAGAGCTAGCAGATGGTGGGCGAGTTCCCCATCATGTAGTGCTTGTGTTGGGGCCATCGATAGGATGGTCATCCTTGTGTGCCCTCCTGATAAGATCTGGGGTGATGGCTGGCTTGGGGTGTTGAATTGCTTAGAGGGGCTAGTAGCCACTCTTAACTATAAGCATAGGTTATAGATCAATAAAGGGTGACCAAAACCGCTTGGAGTACCTCTTGCCATGTGCAGTATTGAGGCTTCAATGATTTTGCCCACATCAATTGATAATTTGTTCTATATGGCATAATTGAGTATCACTCTATCCTTTAAAACTCCTGAAACATGGTTAGAGGGTAGTAGTCTAGCAGAAATGAAGTAATGCCACATCTTGCCATTTATGTGTAAGCCGGCTTGTGGAAAGCTGATCACTCCATGCTTGGATCTTTTCCATTCAGTACCAAACTCTGCAAGAGACAAAAGTATCTCTTCATAGTTTGGACCACTTTCTTTGAGCCTTGAATAATCACCATCTAGTATATCTGGCAACTAGTATATATGATTGATAGGGGTCTGATCAAATGGAACCCATTTGCCTCTTATTAATGTCTTGCAGTTTTGATGTTCCTTGGCATTTGCATAAAATTCCCTCAAAACGAGAATAAGAGCGGCACTTGGTCGCTTTACGAATTCACCCCATTACCTTTGCTCTATAACAGCATGAACACTTTTCATAGGATTATCAATACCCCTCTCTTTAATACACATATTGTGTACTATGGAATTGTTGTACCGTTCCTCAGCTTCTGGACTTATAAAGGTTGGTTTGATTGGGAGTTCCAATTTGGCACTTCTCTTCCTTTTAGAGGGACCTGTAGTGACAGTTTTCTTTCCTTTTGGAGGCATAGTGAAATGGAATGAAAGGGAGAGAATAGAGTTCAATGCACAAATTCTCCATGAATAGCAAGCAACCGCCCCAAACCTCCAAGTGTAACCAACAATTTTCTGATGCAATGACAACTACCCAACAAAAAACTTGCTTCAATGAAGACTATCCACAAACACTTGGACAAACACCATTCCAATGAGTTTTCATAAGCTGACTATCTTGGATTCCTTGGTGGCATGAACAAACAATGCAATGGAATGTAGAAAGGTCCCCCAAATTCACACACAGAATAATCCCATTTTTACTTAGGAGTTTTGTTAAACAATTTAGATGTGGCACCTAACTTGATCACATACAACACATGTGCTTCCTCAATTCATAATGCACCTCTCCTCAATGATTTCTAGCATATGCACTCTACACAACAATTATGAGAAGCATTTCACATGAGAGGTGCTATATTTCCCAAGAATTAGAGGGAAATGAAACTTCTTGAGTGGAAATCAACTTACTTGAAGCCCATAGCTCTCGCAAGCTTGCTTGATGGAGAGATGATGGAGATTGAGGCTACCATGGAGATGTTGTGGTGAGGTAAGTTTTGAAAGAGAAGTAGTGTGTGGTTTAGAATGGTGATGGCGATGGATTTTCTTATGAAAGAGACAGAATGGAGGCATGAATTGATGGAGAGAGTTGGAAGGGATCAGAGGGGGTGCATTTTTGTTACTTTAGGGTTTGGAGAGGAGAAGGAAAAAATGAAGGATGAGTGAGGGAATGGGAGTGCCGCGGTATTGTGCTTTTAAATGAGGACATTGTTTGCACGTGTGAGTGTTTAAAGGGGTGTGCCGTAGCATCATTTGTTGATGTCGTAGCATCGAACATGCTATTTGCAATTTATTCTTCATGCTGAAGATGGTAATGTAGCATCATTTGTTGATGCCATAGCATTGAACATGTTGCCTGCTCATCCAGTCTTTGTGTGCAAACTTGTGCTGTGGCAGGATGTTGTGATGCCGCAACATCACACTCATTGACTCCTTTATGCTCCACCTACTAGAAGTGGTGCCACAGCAGCATGGTGTTGATGCCATAGCATCAAAGGAAATTGCTAATCTAAACTAACTCAAGGTAATTGAATGAAAATAAAGTTGAGAGAACTTAGGTTTCCTCCCAAGAAGCTAATTGCAAATAAATTGCAAAACTAAACTAAGCTAATGGAAATAAACAAAAGAAAGTAAGAAGTTGAAAGCTTGGTTTGCCTCCCAAGAAGTGCTTTGTTTATAGTCTTAGCCCGAATATGGTTTTCCTCATTCCTTGAGAGGAAATTTGGCTTTGCGGTGCACCAGTTCTTTGAATCTTTGGATTGGCTTGGGGACCTTTTTAGGTGCATCCAATTGATTCTCATACTTAATTGCTTTAATGTTGTCTATGGGCTTTCCTAAAAATTCTTTAATGATTTCCTCCACCCTATCAATCTTGAAGCAATTAGTATTTTCATTATGCAACTTCATCTCCTTCCCTGCATGATCTTGAACTTGTAGTAGCTTTTCTTCCTCCACACCTATAAAATAAGAAGAACTAATTATTGAAAAGAATGAATTAGTGCCAAAATTTTCATACCTTAGACATTTGGGCAATTGCTTCAGTTCCAAATTAGCTCTAACTTCTTCTACTAATGACTCTTCTTCCAATAGCTTCATGTTGTTGCTTTTGATAACTCTTCCAAAGCCAAGTCATGTTCCATGACCTTCCAGTATCTACAATATCTTGACTCATAGAATTTTCATTGCAATGTTCCATAGGATAGTGAACACTTTCATCATTAACAACACAATCCTCCAAATCCTCAAGAAAATAGTGTAGCTTGGAAAAACACCTTTGTTTGGATTATAGACAAAGTGCTGTAAGCTGATCGCTTTGAGTTTCCAAAGACCTAATAGATGCATTCATATTTCTTAGTGTGTGTCTCAATGCTATCAAGTCTTGTTTCATTCCTTGAACAACTTGCTCGACTTTCTATTACAAAGGCATTAATGAGTGATGGCTTCATCTCAGTTTGTTGAGGTTGAAAATCAGCAACAGGATTTAGTGCATTCCAAAGATTTCCATGGGGCAGGTTCTCATGATCACAAAATCCTGAATAGTACGCATCATATTCATTGGGCTAGTAGAAGGTGTCGAATGCCATGTCCTCAAGCAAAGAGATTTAGCATGCACTATTAAAGAAGCAAAAAGAAAGAGAATCAAAGTAAAAGATGTGAGAAAAGAAAATAAAGTTCCAAAGTAAAATTAGAATTATCATGTAACAATATTAGTGAAAAATTAAAACAACATCAATCCCTGGCAACAGCGCCAAGAACTTGTTTGTTGCATACTATACCACAAGTGCACAGTGTTAAGCTTTGTAATAAAATGGTGAGTGAGTATCGTCTTCATGGGGACTAGTGATTTTAATTAGTCACTAGCTATTATAGTGCATAATCCCAATTTTATCTAGAAAAGCATATAATATGAATTTAACTAAGAATTTAAAAAGAGTAGGCTTTTGTTGGGAAGGAATTCAAGGTAAAGAAGCTCTAGCTGATCGACTTTACTTGTGTTTTGATCATAGGTTCATCAACTTATTATGCGTTGAGTAGTTTCATTGATTTATAGACTAAGAATCCAAATGCATTTAACCTCCACTCCCGAGTGAGAGGCTAAATATCTATTATCAATATTCCAACTTCAACACTCCTACAAAAAGTGGAATATTAAGAACGCATTAAGATATATGATTCCTTTTCAATAATCTCACATAACATAGAAGCTTTCCCAAGACATCCAACATTACAGATCATGATGTTGAGATCTCATTCAGAATTACCTATTTCAAGTGTCAAATCCTAAATGCAATATCATTCAATAAAGGGTCACTAGATTGAAGGTGTTAATCACACAACATCACAAATAAATCTCTGAAAAATACTCAATAACGTAACTTATTGATTAAACAATGACTTCAACAGAAGATCCATCTCCCCTCTAGAAAGAGGAGTTTAGCTACTCATAATAAAATGAAAATCTATAAAACATTCATATATCATTATCAAAATTTGGATTCTCACTTTAATCCAAGTTACAGATGATGAATAAGATGTAAAGCACCAAAGAAATGATGATTAAAGTGATAGCAAACTCTTCTAGGTGGTGCTTGGCTTGGGTTGCAGCTTGAAGTTTCTTCCTCTCCAGGAACCCCCTGCAAGAAAATCCAAAAACATTTTCTGAACTCTCCAAGATGTTATCTAAGGTGACCTCTCTTTGCTTTTATACTTCTTCCCTTCGAGATTTGTCATTTTACAATATTTCCAACCAATTTCAAAAAATCTGTCATTGTTCCCAAGCAATCTCAGAAAATCTAGAATCTTGTCCCCAGCTTTAGTATTGCAGCATCAAAAAAATGGATGTTGTGGCATCAAAATGCACTTTGCCTTGATTCTAGATTGATGTTGCAGCACCAAAATGGATGCTATGGCATTAACATTGCTAGAACATTGCTTTCTCTTTGGTCTAGAAAGCTGTTGCGGCACCAAAAAATGATATTGCAGCATCAACACTATTGGAAAGAGGGATTTTGCCTTGGTCTACATGGATGCTGCAACATCACTTTTTGATGCTGCAGCATCCAAGTTGCTGGAAACTTGTGTTTTTCCTCAATTCAAGAAGGATGTTGCAACATCAAGAAGTGATGTCGCAGCATCAAAGTTATTGCCTTCAAAACTTCAATGTCATAGCACCGAAAAGGATGCTGCGATCTCATGCTATTAGCCTTTAATTTCTCCCCTTTTTTCACAACTTGTTCATCATTCTAATTTATTCACTTTCCTCCTTTTCCTTATTCCTGTTTTGTGTATATTTTTCTTCTTTTGTGCATTCATGTGGCTATGATCAAACATAAACATATGAACCATAGATATACATAGCAAAACTCAAGAACATATCAAAAGTTAGCTAATTTAGATATAATATAAGTGAATCACTTATCATTTATTTCTTCATGTTTGGCCTATACTTCTTTTTGCTTATGACAAAAAAGGAGAGAAAGAATCTATAAATTATCTCAAAGAAAAAAAAATTATAATCTTTAAATAATCAGAGGGAGAATTCATATAAATGAGCCAAGGGAAATATCAAAAAATGACAACTTGAGAAATGATTAAACTTTGCAAATATTTTTATAAGACTACATACATTTAGGGGAAGATTATCTTTTATTAGATAATTTTTAATCAAGTTTTGTCATCATCAAAAAGGGGGAGAATGTTAGCAAAAATGCATGGTTTCGATGATAAACAAAACTTAATTAAAGATTATGTACTAATGGTTGTTGCTAAGCTCTTAGCATGTAGAATCAAGTTGTAGGCCTTACAAAAAATGAGCATAGAAAAGATATTCCAAGACATCAATCATTCTAACTGAAAAGACATGGGCAAGTGTAAAAGTAAAAGATGAAGTACCGCTATAGACAAAACTCGAATGGGAAGGAATCAACTAAGTTTTCATTCGTCTGTCAAAGTGGAGATTATATATCTAACAAATACAAAGTAGCATGCATACAACAAACTTCGTCTATCATAATTGAGTCATAGTCAAGCCAATTATTGTCTGTCAAAAATAGACAAAGGCGAAGAAGTGAAGGCCATTAGGCAAAGCAATGAAGTTTGTCTAGCGGAGCAATGGTTTTTTCCTATACCTCTAAACTCATCTAATATCTACAACAGACAATCCAATTGACAAAGCGGTGAAGAAAATTCAGTCCATCTATTACTTAAAATAGACAATCTAATAGATAAAGTGGTAAAAAAAATTTATCTTCACTCTAATAGTCTGTCTGTTACTTACAACAGACAATCCAACTATCGAGTTACTGGAAAGATGAACCATCTATGATATCACAATTTGTCTATTACATGGAATGGACAAACCAATAGACAAAATGCTGAGAAGATAGTGGTTAAGACTAGACTAAAGAAGAGTTATAACTGTCTGAGTACAAACAAGAGCTATTTATTCATGCCCCCTAGAACTGAAATCTAAAATAGTGTTGGGAGCACTGTGAGCACGCCCCCTAGAGTTGGAATTTAGAAGAGTGGTGGAAGCATAATATTTATGCCTCCTAGAATTGGAATCTAAAAGAGTGCTGGGAGCACTATTTTATTTCTACTATTGGAGATAGTGAAACCCAAGACACTAAGAGGAGAGTGTTCTTGGAAGAGTAGAGTAGAGTGTTTTCTCGAACCACTATAAAAATCCCTATGTCTTATTTATTATGCATTGATTGATTGAGGGATTAGATTGATTGCTAGAGGGAAGTTTAATCCTAAAAGGGTTGAGTAAATTTTAAAGTACCCAATTCACCCCTCCCCTCTTAGGTTTTTTTTAATCTTCGAGATGTAAAAAAGCTTGAGTGAAATAGAATAAGAAAATAAAGCTTAATTCAGTTCACTCAACTCCAAAGAGAGAAATCAAGAGGAGCATCAAACAGAAAAAGCTTCATAGCCATCCATGAAGATAACATAATTCCAAAATTGAAACTTTTGATTTTAAAAAATTATTAGATGAGTTATATGTCATCATTATTGTATATGATTTTGATGATAAAAAACCTTATAATAAGAAACCCTGTATGCTTAAATTTCTAATGACCATATGTATGATTATGAATTGATAAATATTAATTAACATAAACACATAATCATGAATGTTTAATTACACACATACAGTCTTCATATTATGGTGCACACGTCATGAACATTAATTAATCTTTACTACATAAATTTGCTAAATCATACTAAGCATCATAATTACTTAAGCTTTCATATTATGCATTTAATAGAGATGTATATTATCCTTGCTTCACAAAATATTACAATCACATAAGGATAAAATACATTCTAATATTATATATTAAAGCTAACAACATAGTAAGTACAAAAAAGTTCAAGTGTAGGATAATGATTATCAACAACAAGCTGCCACAACTATCTACTACATTCCGAAGGAGCTATACTGATGAAAATTGTGGAAGAAGTAGATCAAAATAAAAGGTTTGGAGATAAGCAACAAAGAACATTGCATTAGATGCTTCCATGAACAAAAAGCAATATAAGACAAAAAAGGATTTGAAGATGTGCTACTACAAGCTTGCATTGTTTGTCAACCTCAAAGAGAAAACTTCAACAGACAAATGCAAAACAAGAAGTTAAAGATGAAGCCATGGTCAAAGAGCATAAAGTTGTTCGAGAAACTTGAGCTATCTACATTGAATAAAGAAAACTTGTTTGAGATGAAGAAAGAAGAAGAAACTTCATCAAATACTCAGACAAAGGAAGAAACAAGAAATTACCACCTAGATAATTATGCACAAAGAAGAGAAAAATTTGTCTGATCTATAAAGTTAGAAGATTGGATTAGTCTGAAGATGAAAAGGCAATGTGAATAAATAAGAGAGTGCAACATCAACTGAGCCAAGAAAATAAACCAAAGAATGAAGAAATAAAGAAGTTACAAGAACAAACCCCTTCTGTTGCTCAAAGTGTGTAGAACAGTTGAAGAACTTCATCTCGTCTGCATATCAAAGGTCATCTGTTATGGTAGACAAAGTATCAACCAAAGCAGAAGATGAAGTAGAAGCTGTACAGTGGGCATAGATGGACCTTAACAGACAAAGAACTGCTTGGACTAAAATGGGCTTCAACAGACGAAGGCACGATCGCCTATAACTTACAACACACAAATGTGACATGCAAAGTATTCAGTCTAAGACAAAGTAGAACATAATTCATCTATCACTTATATCAAATGAATGCCATACTTCATCTGTTCGAGGAAGTTAAAGTAAGCTTCATACGCCACCTCCAACAGATAATGAGGAATAAAAGAAGAAAACCATGCTTCATTTGTTAGTACAAGATAGAAGCAAACTTCATCTGTCACCTCCAACAAACAATGAAGAACAAAGGAAGAACATTTTACTTTGTCTATTCATATTAAGAAGAAGCTTGTCAATCGATCAACCCAACTTCATCAACGTCACCTAGAGTTAGCTTATTATCTACAACAAACAAAGTACACACACGAAGGATCAATCAATAGACAAATCTCTTGGAAGAATTTTAGCAGAACAAAGAAGAGTTTGTCTTTCAGTCATTTTGACTTCATTTGTGCCATTCAAAGTTTGTTTGCTACTCGTAATAGACAAATCATTCTAATGGAAGCTCAACTGATAGAAAAACGTATGAAGAATTCATCTGCAACTAATGGCAGACAAATGCAGATAGAGAGAGACCGTGACTTGTTAGAGAAAAACTCAATTTATGTGACTTGCATACAAATGACATCTGCACTCAAGCCGACATTGTGCAGACTTATATTAGTTATCATTTTCGGCAATAAGTGGTGCTACATGGTTTTCAAAGGTGTGACCAGTCAAATGAGGAACAAGTTTTTAACACAGCTCATCCTCTTCTCCTAACACTGATGCAGCAGCTCAAGACAAGTTGGAAAGAGCTAGACTTCAATGGCTGAAAATTCAAATGGCCTTATTCAATGTTGCTCTCATTTTTGCATTTAAAGGAACCCATCTTCTCCAATGGTCGAACGTATGAAGAAGCTATTTGGGGAGAAAAGGTGGGACGATTCAGGAGGTGAAGGAAGACGTTTCAAATGAGCTTAACCTTATGCAAATTCTTCCACCCATGGCCAAGAGCTTAAACCTCCACTTGTCTATTCTTGAGCTTAAACCTTTATATCCTTATGGTCATTGTCTTTACATTATGGAAAGATCTTTTGTCATATATAGAGTTAAAAGAGAGATCAAATCTTTCCCTATGCATGAGAGAAACATGATATAAAAGTGTATAAGTTTTCTAGTAAACTTAAAACCAGAGAGTTGTTGGTGAGCTCTAGAAAACCAACAAGTTTGCTGGTGATCTTTGAAACTAGTGAGTTTGTGGTAAGCTCAAAAACTATATTGTAAGGGTTGTTGATGAGCTCTACAAAACCAACAGGTTTGCTGGTGATCTTTGAAGCGAGTGAGTTTCCTGGTGACCTCATGAAAACTAGAAGAGTACTGGGGGCACTATTGTATTTCCATTATATTGAATATAATGGAACCCAAGGCATAATGAGTCTATACTCTTGGAAGAGTGGATGTAGGGATGGGGTCCTGAACCACTACAAATCATCTTGTCTGTGTGCATGTGTTTGCTCATCTATTTTATTCTTCATGCATTTTATTGTTTCTATTATTTATTTTACACTACACCACACACAAGCACAAAAAGAGGAAAATGATTCAATAGGGGTTAAGTAATGAATTTTTATTTACCCAATTCACCCCTCCCCTCTTGGATTAAGTCATCTTATGGGAATCAAAAGTGGCATCAGAGCGAACTAGATAAACAATTCTAGTGATCCGTTTGGCTTACCCAACAATGTCATCCTCTATGCTCTTCAAACTATAGTCCATCTTTCATCTTCCAAAATTTTGATAGATTAAATTGGATATAATGGTAGAAGAGATCGAAAATATTTTTTATGGCCAAATGTTTTTCAACTATGTAAAATCATCTATATTGGTATAAGCGAGGATGAATCGAGAGCAAAGTTGAAAGTGTTGAAAACTCACTACATGCTCTCTGTCCCACCATTTGCAAGGATGCCTTGGGTTATAAGTTAATACAAGAAATCTTTTGACAAGCTGAAGACAAATCCCAAAGGGGCAAAACACTTTGCACTCACACACTATTAGCATTATTGTTAAGACTAACTTCATTGTAGGAAATCTAAGAAAGGAGAAAATAAACTCCTGAAGAAGAAGAAGAAAGGAGATTTAGTCTAAAGAAATAAATTGAAGACATGATGAAATACCAAGTTACTTCGAAATAAAGAGGACAAGAAAGTGCAGGTATGATACTCAAACTCGAAATGCTCTTACTAAATGTGTCATTATCTAAATTCTAAAATTTTACTTATGCATTTCCTTTAGTTCATTCATTTGTAAATATATATCAATGCTTAATCCTTTAATTAATTATTTCTAACTATTTACATATTTTCATTTTTAAAACATTCACATTCATTTATTAATTCTGATTGCCTATATATCCATGGAAATAAATTTATATTCAACTTTTGTTTTGCTTTATTTATTTATTTATCTAATCAGTTTGTCTATACATTCTTATCTCAAAATCAAAATTTATTCTCTAAATCTTTATATTTCACTTATATATATTGAGAAATAGATTGTATAGTTAGAATTTTGTTTGAATAATTTTAGTTGTATATAGATTAATATTGAATTTTGAAGCTATACTTGTATATTTAGAATTTGATTACTAAAGTAACTGTACATTTATAGAAATAAAGACTCATTTACAGTATAGTTTACATTTATATATTATGATCATTCATGAATATAGAATTCACACTGGGATAAATAAAACTTTGAAAAACATAAAGTAAAACTTCTAAGATAATCATAAAGTATGAAAAATAATATTCAAATAATGAATAACCTAAAACTAACAATGCCTAAAAGACTTATAAGTAAAAGAAAGATAAAATAATGAAACTAAAAGATTATGCCCAAAATCATTTGAGGTGAGTTATTCTAGTACATAAGGTTAATTGTAATTCATATCTGTGCTAGCTCAAATAACTCAATGGTTTATTAAAGCAAGTATTTATCCTAACTATCCATAAAAACTGCTTTAATTCATTAGCTTATTACTTTGCACACTATTATGAGTAAAATGACTATTTGCACTCATATATTAGCAATGTATGTTCACATCAATTTGAACTCATCAATGAAGAAATGGTGCAAGAATATTTTAAGTATATGCAGGAAGGCTTGAGTTGAGCATAGAAGAAAGACAACAATAAAAAATCAAAATCTTCTTCTCAAGCAAAAGAGCCTACAAGTTCAACTTATGGATGCAAGAAAATGATTGAATAAATCAAGAACTATAGCCCAGAACAACCCCAATATTTAGATGAAGCATCAAGGACTTGATAGCGAAAGCTAAATACTTAGTCAAAACTGTCAACAACACTCATGAACTCAAATGAGTAACCTATGAAGAGAAGTGCCAAAAGAGATAAGTTTCAAACTTGATTATACTTCTTTCATTGCTATATACTCTAGATGCCTCTAAATGAACTATCTTGAATTTGAATCAAATTGAGTTTATTAATTTGAGCCAAATCATGACAAACAATCTGAATTAACCTTAAAATGATCAAAACTCTAACATCATTACAGGCCTAAGGCATAGTCAAGCCTGTTTAAGAAACTTCATTGTTTAAGTTTTCGAATAAGAATTCCATTCCTAGTCATTCCTTCTGTAATAATATTTATAGGCTTGATCTCACATAAAGAACTAGAATTAAAAAGTAAAAACTTATAAAGATAACAATCACAACTATAACACACAAGAAGCTAAAACAAAATATCTTACATCAATAAAACAGAATCCTTAACATCAACAAAATCCCAATTGATAGGATAAACATTAAACATTCAAAGACACCTACCTTCATAAAATATTAACACCTAGATAAAACTATCATTAACTTTAGTACATTTAGCAAAGGAAATTAAAAATAGTTACTCTTTTAAAACTTCAATAATAGCTAAAAACTCTGTAATTCTATCCTGAGTCTTATATAATTCGTTATCCAAAGCCTTAATTCTATCATAATCTCTCCATAAGCTATATACCGGTTAGTTAAAAGGAGATTTGTAGAGATATTTATCTTCTTAGCAATCTTTAATTCCTTCCTCCACTTCCAAAAAGTGAATGTCTATTTCCCTCACTTATCTCTCGCTTCATTGTTGCCTAAATGTTAACCTCGTATATTGTCTATCCAACTAAATATCATAGAATACAAGGGTCACAACTAGTTTTTCAAATGACCAAAACATTTAAAATCACAAATGTAAGAATAGAGAGTTGCAACATTATATATAAAGAGTTCAGATAAAAGTAAAAATATTTAATCAGCTTAAACATCAACAACTCCTTCCAACTCTTTAGCCCTCTCATGAGCCTTGGCCAACTCTATCTCTAAATATTTAAGGCGCTCTATAGCCTCCATATACACCATGGAGTTTCTAGTTAAGAGACGAGTAAAATGAAGATTACTACCCCTAAAAGAAGCCAAATCAATCTTCATCTCCTTAATCTTATCTTGTAAAATCAAACTCCTCTCTATAGCCTCAAAAGCAATGTCATTCTCATGTTGAATCAATTTCATAGAAAAATTGGAAGATGCCGTGATCACCTCGAAAAGCACTAAAGAGCTCTCTTCTTCCTAATCCCTCTACGCAAGAAATGAAAAAGACGGACGCTTCCTCACTTCCAAAGTAATCCGTCAACTCCACCATTAATACTCCCAATTGTCACACCTAATAATAATGACAGACAACCATTAAATAAAAGAAGACGCACATCAACAGTAAATCATGCATTGTCATCATATTTGCATGAAATCACTTTCTTTAAACTTGGCATATTAATATGATGAACGAATTAATGTCTGATTATTATTCTTTATAAATATGCTTCTTGTAGTAATGAAAATTTTTAATTATCAAAATGCTTAAAAGATATTTAATATTATCATTATAATCAACCCAACCAATATGGTCATTACATGAAAGACAAAATTGAGCAATTATAACTAATAGAGAGAGAGAAAATTATATAATGATATATACACATAACACAAACATGAAAATAATATTCCAGGTTTGAACAAAATAAGGGGAGAGAAATAAAATTAAAGGGGGAAAGCAATATGATTATAAAGAAAATCTTTTTGATTATGACAAAAGGGGGGAGAGAAAATAAGAGAATTGTAAGAGTTATGGTTAGAGTTAGGAAAATGGAACCCATAGGATTATATAGGTCAGATATTCAGGGGGAGATCAAAAGAAAGTTCCGAATTTTTGTACAAGTCCTCAAAGTTTTGTCATCATCAAAAAGGGGGAGACTGTCAGCATTATTGTATATAATTTTAATGAGAACAGAACTTCTAATAAGAAACCTATATGCTTAAATCTCTAATGACCATATGTATGATTATGAATTGATAAACATTAATTAACATAAACACTTTATCATAAATGTTAAATTATACGAGAATACAGTCTCCATGTTATGGTGCACACATCATGAAAATTAATTAATTTTTACTACATAAATGTGCTAAATAATTCTAAGCAGCATAATTACTTAAGCTTTCATATTGTGCATTTAATAGAGATGTATATTATCCTTGCTTCACAAAATATTACAATCACATAAGGATAAAATACATTCTGATATTATATATGAAAGCTAACAATGTACTAAGTGTATAAAAGTTCAAGTGTAGGATAATGATCATTTGCAAAAAACTGCCATAGCTATCTACTACGTTCCAAAGGAGCTGAACTGATAAAAATTGTAGAAAAAGATGAAGAAAACAGAAGGTTTGGAGACTAGCAACAAAGAAGGTTGCTTATATGTTTCCATAAACAAAAAGCAATGTGAGACAAACAAAGCTTCGAAGATGTACTACAATGAGCTTGCATTGTCTATCAACCTCAAAGACAAAACTTCAATAGACAAATGCAAAACAATAAGTTAAAGATGAAGCCATGATCGAAGAGCATAAAGTTGTTTGAGAAACTCAAGCTATCTACTTCAACCAAAGAAAACTTGTTTGAGATGAAGATACAAGAAGAAACTTCATCAAATACTTAAACAAAGGAAGAAAGAAGAAATTATCACCTAGATAATCATGCACATAGAACAGGAAACTTTATTTGATCTATAAAGTTAGAAGATTGGATTAGTCTAAGGATAAAAAGCTAATATAAATAAAGAAGGGAGTGCAACTTTAGCTGAGCCAATAATGTGCAGAATAGTCAAAGAACTTCGCCTCATCTGCAGATCAAAGGTCGTCTATTACAACAGATAAAGTATCAGCCAAAGCGAAAGATGAAGTATATGTAGCATAGTGGGCATAGACAGACCTGAATAAACAAAGAACTGCTTGGATCAAAATGGGCTTCAATAGATAAAGGCACGATTGCTTACAACTTACAACAGACAAATGCAATGTGCGAAGTATTCAGTCCAAGACAAAGTAGAACATAGTTCATCTATCGCTTACATTAGATGAATGCCATACTTTGTCTTTTCGAGGAAGTTAAAGTAAGCTTCATATGCCACCTCCAATAGATAATAAGGAATAAAATAAGAAAATCACACTTTGTCTGTTAGTACATGACAGAAGCAAACTTCGTCTGTCACCTCCAACAAATAATGAAGAATAAAGGAAGAACATTTTACTTCATCTATTCATATTAAGGAGAAGCTTGACAATCGATCAACCCAACTTCATCAATGTCACCTAGAGTTAGCCTATTATCTATAATAAATAAAGTACATACATGAAGGATCAATCAATAAACAAATCTCTTGGAAGAATTTTGGCAAAACAAAGGAGAGTTTGTCTTTCAATCAGTTTGACTTCATCTGTGCCATTCAAAGTTTGTTTGCTACTCGCAATAGACAAATCATTCTTATGGAAGCTCAACTGATAGAAAAACACATGAAGAATTTATCTAAAACTAATGGCAGACAAGTGCAGATAGAGAGAGACCTTGACTTGTTAGAGGAAAACTTGATTTATGTGACTAGCATACAAATGACATGTACACTCGAGCCGACATTGTGCAGACTTATATCAGTCACCATTTCTAGCAATAAGCTATTGAACCATGTTATCTAGCTTGATTTTAATGGCAAACATTCTTAAGCAAGTATGTTTTGATGATGAGCAAAAGCATGAGTGAAACATTAAGGTACTAACATTTTGCTCTTGAGAATGTTGCAAAAAGATAAACTCATACTCCACTTGAAAATAACCTTTATGATGACAAAAGGAAGACATAAAGAAAATGCTCTTTACAAAATTAAGTATATTAAATTTCACATATACTTAATTCAAGAAAAACATAATCTGAAGTGTTAAAGACATGCTTGGAAGCCAACAGACCATCTTCGGAGTCCTTCTTGTGTGCTTCAGAGAAAATCGCATTGCTTCAAACACATCTTAACGAATTTTGGAGAAAATGATTAAAGCTTCGGAAATCGACGTGATATGGCTCAAAAATATTCAGATAACATTGGAGTAAGTATCAACGCACTTCAGAGAAAATTTAAATACTTCAGACAAATCATAGCATGCTTCGAAAAAAGTTAAAGAGCTTTGGAGAAGTAATGAAAGTCTTGGAGATATCTCTGTACACTTGAAAAACAACATGACAAGCTTCGGAGATAATCAATTATGCTTTAGAATAAATAGACATGCTTCGAAGAACCTAAAGTAACATTTTGGAAAGAATTCAGCCAATCTTCGGAAGCAATGATCATGCTTCAGAGATGTTAAACCATGCTTTAGAGAACTTGAAGTTATATTTCAGAAAGAATTCAGACAATCTTCGGAAACAGTGATTATGCTTTGGAGATGTTAATCAAGCTTCGAAGATGTTTGACCAAGGCTTTGGATTACTTTTCTGAAGGCAATATAAGTCCAAAAAATCTAAACTTCTCGCAACAATTTACTAACACAACTAAGAAGGATTACTATCACTTTGGAAAATCTGAAAAAAACTATTCAGATTATCCAAAATCAGTCAAGACACCACATGTTTACTCGTCTCTTTGGAACACTTGATACAAAAAGTAAACGTTTAGAAAAGTCAACAATAGAAGTAACAGACCAATACCAGAAGGCAGCAAAGTCTGACATAAAACAAAAGATAAGGTAAAGAAAAACATTTTTGAAAGTTTGAATGTTTGCCAAGATCAGCAACAAAAAAATCTCTCTCAACCTATAAAAGAGAGATTCAAAAGCAGAAGAAAATAATCCAATTGAATATTTTTTGAAATTTACTAATCACATAAAGAGCATTCAAAATCTTCCTCCAAAAGTTCAACTCCAACAGATACAACTTAGTCAGAGCTATAAAAGTTCAAATCTCTACTCATTCAAGGAGTTTGAATCTTTTACTCTTACTGTTAATCTTTCATTTAGAATTATGAATTTATATACACATTTGCCTAAGTAAGAGGCATTAATTTGTATGCTTTATTTTAGTGTTTGGCAACAAAAGCAGAGTGCATGGTGTTTATTTATTGAGATAAGCAAGTAGGGAACTTGCTGAAAGGGTATAAGTTTGTCGGTGATCTTTGGAAAATCAACAGGTTGTGAAAGTTTCTAGTTAGTTTGGAAAACCAGTAAGTTAGTTGGTGAGCTTGTTGTAAAACCATGGATTTGATCATGTTGATCAAGGTATTAATGGAACCTAAGCTCAGTAGAGAAGATTGACTCAAATAAGTAGAGTAGGAACCCAGGAAGGGCCGAACTATTATAAAAATCTTATGCTATTTATTGTGCAATCTGTTTTATTTATTCTTTCAGCACCATAATCATTTGATTTGGGCCAAACATTTTAAAAGCTCAATTCACCTCCCTCTTGATCTACCATTACATAAGAGACCAACAAGTGGTATTAGAGTAGGCTTTACTAGTTAAATTTTGATTACCAGTATATTAACTCATGAAAAGTTTCAAAATGGCTGGTATGTTCCACAATACATCTACTGAAGGACAATCTACTTCCAGACCCCCTCTATTTGATAAAACCAATTACGGATATTGAAAAATGAGAATGCAAAATTTCTTGACTACCATAGATTACCAGTTGTGGCTTGTACTGAAAAATGGAAAGAATGTTACCAACACTGAAGACAAATACACTATAGAGGATATACAAGAAGTAAAAAATGATGTTAAGGCAAAGAATTGCCTCTACTGTGCTTTAACCTCCTTTGAGTTTGAAATGATTTCTGTATAAGATTCTACTAAAGAAATCTGAGATAAACTTAAGGTAGCACATGAAGGTACAAATTAGGTAAAGGAAACTAAGATAAATATTCTAGTGCAGGAATATGAAGCCTTCTCCATGAAGGAATCAGAAAGCATTTTTGAAATGTTTGGAAGATTTCAGAAAATCGCTAATATCCTAAAGACCTTAGGAGAAAAATACGAAGAGACCAAACTAATAAAGAAAATATCGAGATCCCTCCCTAGACACTAGATGCCTAAAGTGACTACTATTCAAGAATCAAAAGATCTACCGAAGGTAATGGTAGAAGAACTCATGGGATAAATCACGACCCATGAAGTACTCATGAAGCAGAAAGCACTAGATTAAGTCAAAGTTAAGAAAACAATAGCCTTACAAGTAGAATTAGAAAATGAAGAATCTTCAGAAGATGCCTCAACCTTTGAAGATAATGAGGATATGGCAATGATAACAATAAGATTCAGAAACATGTTCACAAAGAGAAGATTTGAAAATAACTCCAAAACTTCAAAAGAAAAGAGAAGAAATAGGAAGTTCCAATCTGTTACAACTGCAACAAGACTGGGCATATGAAGTTTGACTGCTCAGAACCAAACAAAAAGCAAAGAGACAAGAAGAAAAGGTATAACTCTTACATTGATAAAAAGAATTTTTCTAATAACAGAAAATTTGGAAAGAAGAAGAAAGCAATGGCTACATGGGAGATACTGGAAAACATGATGCAAGAAAGCTTAAGTGAACAAGAAGAAGAAAATGAAGCTCAATTCATCTCCCAAAGCTCCAAAGAAAAGGATCAAGAAGAACATCATACTGGAATAAGCTATATGGCTATCCACAATGATGAGGTAAATTCGAAACCAAAAATTTCTAATATTGAAGAATTATCAGAAGAATTATATTCAGATTTCAAAACATTAAAATCTAAACACAAAGAAACTAAAAGAGAACTTAAAAGAACACTTAATGAATTCTCTAAATTAAAACAAGAAACATATTACTCAAAACTGATCAAAATATCAATAATAAACTTGAGCAAATTAAAGCAGAAAATGATGCTCTTAAAAGAACCTTAACTACTACCTTATTCAAACTTAAAACAAAGAAAAATATAGAAAACCAATAAAAGAAAAATCATAAAAGAAAATTAGAACCCAAAAGGAATGTGATTTGGATTCCCAAGATAGTTGCTAAAATTGTAAATGTGATTATATATCTAGAAAATAGTTTAGTAGCACCTAAAAAAATGGATACCAAAATATTCTGCTACTAACCCACCTAGACCCATTCCTAAATGGGTACCAAAAATTATAGCTAAATTTTATTCTTGAAGGTGTGTTTGAAGCCACAGAGAATAGCAAGTGGTACATTGATAGTGGTTGCTCAAGACACATGACAAGGGAAAGCGAGTTGTTCACAAAATTGAGAGCCAAAAATGGAGGAACAATCACCTTTAGGGATAATGGAAAAGGTAGCGTGGTTGGAATTGGTAAAATTGGCCAACCTCTTTCTATTAGAATTTCAAATATTTTATCACTAGAAGGATTGAAACACAACCCTTTAAGTCAATTCTGTGACAATGGTTACAAAGTTGTGTTTGAATCTCATACTTATTCTATATTAGATAGTTTAAATTCAATTGTAGTACTTGGAAAGAGACATGGAAATGTGTATTTGGTGGATTTATGCGGTATCTAAGTCAAATGTCTTATTATAAATGAAAATAAACTCATGTTGTGGCATAGAAGACTAGGACATGCTATGAAGAATTTAATTGAAAGACAATATAATAGAGATCAAGTTGTTGGCTTACCAAAACTCAAATTTGACAATAAGTTGTGTGATGCTTGCATGAAAGGCAAGTAACTGAAATAATCATTCAAATCAAACAAAAAAGTATACACAACCAAACCTCTTTAGTTACTACATATAGATTTAGTTGGTCCAACAAGAATAAGAAGCCTTGAAGGGAAACATTATGCATATGTCATTGCAGATGACTTTAGTAGATTTACTTGAGTAATATTTTTAACATCCAAAGATGAAGCTTTTTCAAATGTATGCAGAATGAACAAAGCTCTCATATAGTTTCCATAAGGAGTGATCATGGCGGAGAATTTGAAAACCATAGATTCACTGATTTCTGTGAAAACAATAGAATTCTTCAAACTTTTTCTGTACTAAGAACACCCCAATAAAATAGAGTAGTTGAAAGGAAAAATAGATCCTTGTAAGAAATGACAAGGATAATGTTAAACGAATATAGTCACCCATAATACTTTTGGGCTAAAGCAATGAACACATCATGTTACTTTATTAATAGAATCTTTGCTAGATCTATACTTAATAAAACTCCAATTGAATTATACTATGGCAAGAAACCAAATATCTCCTATTTTCATACTTTTGGATGTAAATGCTTTATTCTTAACAGTGACAAAGAAAGCCGAGGGAAATTTGAAAATAAATCTGATGAAGGCATCTTCCTTGGTTATTCTATTGTTAGTAAAGCATTTAGAGTCTATAATCTAAAAAGCATGGGTGTAGAGGAATCTATTCATGTAAAATTTGATCAAAATACTAATTCCTCTATAATGTCAAGTGATTTTAATGATGAGACAGTTGAAATAACAACCTTAGTTGAGAAAATAAAAATACAAGACAAGGAAGGAGAACCTTCTCAATCACAAACACAGATAGATGAAGAAGAAAAAAAAAGAACCACCCATCACTGAGGTAAACAATGAAGGTAACGATATTTTTTCCAAAGATTGGAGATTTACGCATGATCACCCTAAAAGTCAAATAATTGGTGATGTATATGACAAAGTTAGAACTAGATCTTCTTACCACCAAGTATGTCTATTTCGCTTTTATTTCTTAAATAGAACCAACTTGCATCGAACAAGCTTTAGAAGAGGAAAACTGAATTTCAGCTATGCAAGAAGAATTAAACCAATTTAAAAGAAATAAGTTTTGGACTATTATTCTAAGACCAAATCATCAATTTGCTATAGGAACTAAATGGGTTTTTATGAACAAATTAGATCAATTTGGAATTGTAGTGAGAAATAAAGTAAGATTAGTAGCAAAAGGGTACTATCAGGAGGAAGGCATTGATTTTAAAGAATCATATGCTTCTGTTGCAAGAATTGAAGTCATTAGAATGCTAATTGCATTTGCATCCTTTATAAATTTCAAGTTATATTAGATGGATGTAAAGAGTGCATTCTTAAATGGACTTATTAATGAAGAGGTTTATGTAGAAAAACACCTGGGTTGAAGATCCTCATAACCTAGATCATGAATTTAAATTAAGAAAGCCCTCTCTAGTTTAAAACTGGTTCCTAGAGCTTGGTATGAAAGGTTAAGCAAATTTCTCATTGAGAAAAGTTTTTCAAGAGGCAAAGTTGATACTACACTCTTCATCAAACATGCAACAAAAGATATTCTTATAGTTCAAGTATACATTGATGATATAGTATTTGACACAACTAATAAAAATCTTTGCAAAGAATTTTCCAAGACAATGCAGGGAGAATTTGAAATGAGCTTGATGGGTAAACTCAACTTCTTCTTAGATTTACAAATTAGGCAGATGAAAGAAGGAAACTTCATTCACCAAGCCAAATACACAAAAGAACTGCTAAAGAAATTCAACATTGAAGATGGAAAAAGGTATTGGATGCCAATGACCACTTCAATAAAATCAACAAAGATGAAAGAGGTAAGTCTATCTATCAAAAACTTTATAGAAGCATGATCGGTTCTCTGCTATATTTGACTACTAGTAGAGCTGGTATATTGTTTAGTTTATATATGTGCTAGATTTCAATTAGAACCAAAAGAGTCACATCATATTGCTATAAAAAGAATATTTAGATATCTTTTAGATACACCTAATCTTGGATTATGGTATCCAAAAGGTTCAGATTTTAATTTAATAGGTTACTCAAATATAGATTTTGCTGGATATAAAGTAGATAAAAAGAGTACCTCAGGATCTTGCTAATTTCTAGGAACCATCATTATCTCATAGTTTTCTAAGAAAGAAACATCAATTGCGTTATCAACTGCTGAGGCTAAATATATAGTAGCAGGTAGTTGTTATGCATAGATTTTATGGATGAAATAACAACTAAAAGACTTTGGCCTTAACTTTGTTGATATACCTATCAGATGTGACAATACTAGTTCTATAAATCTGACTAAGAATCCAATTCTACATTTCAAAACTAAACATATAGAAATTAGGCATCATTTTATTAGGGACCATGTTCAACATCATGACATTAGCTTAGAATTTGTCCCAACAGAAAATCAGCTAGTAGACATCTTCACAAAACTATTACCAGAAGAAAGATTCAACATGATAAGCAGAGAATTAGGCTTACTAGATCCAAGTGCATAAAATACATATTTCATTAAACAAAGTATTAATAATAACATCTTTATTAAAAAAATTTATTTAATCAGCAAGAACATCTACTATAGCTTCCAGCTCCTCAATACGCTGATTAGCCTCTGCCAATTTTTCTTCTAGATTCTTCATGCGATCCATCACTTTATCATATGCTACACATCCCTTTGTCAGAAGATGATCAGCATTATAGTTAGATCCTCTAGCATAAAATAGTTCCTCTTTTAATTATTTTATCTACTGCTTCAGAAAATAAACTCGAATGGACTACTCCAACTGAGCATTCTTTCTTTCATAGTGAACTTGATTTGTAGAAAACCTTCATGATGCCATATTTGTTTTCTAAAATTTTGGTTAAGCTTCTATCTATATAACATGTAAAATTAAAAATACATTAATGCATATTCATTCATCTACTATGGTAATGATACTATTAGCTGGTCAAAATGACAGTTAATGAGTACACTAAAAACTATAATCTAGATCACAAGATTTGTAGTTAAGTTAGACTTCGAAACTCCTTAAACCCTTCTTCTCCGAACTCCCTGAATCCCTCTTTTAGAGAAGATGGTCCATCTTCCCGTTTCTTTTAAATTCAAGTCACATTTCTCTCCATTCAGCTTCCTACCTTCTCCAACTTCACTCTCAGAAATCCCATTTGCTTTTCAAAAAACCTAAAATTCTCTGTAGAAATGGCGAGAACAAAAGGAGCTGAAAGTAAGAGAAAGAAAAGGGAAAACTCTTCACTGAAAAGAACAACCAAGAAGGCAAGATGAGAAACTGATAGTCTCGAGGTAATCTTTCAAAATGGTTTATCTAATTATTCTAGGTTCACAAAAAGATATGAGGAGAGAAGAATAATTAAAGGAAAAATTTTCATTTTTAGAGAATTTGAAATAGAATTCAAAGTATCAGATTGGTTGAAATATCAAGGCTGGGATGCCTATGTCAGTTCCAAAGATAGTTTGTATCCTCGACTCATAAGAGCTCTAATCTGTAATCTCAACATCAAAATAGAAAGATCATGGATTGGAGAAACCAAAATCGAGCTAACCCAAGAAAGCTTAAGGAATTGCTTTAATCTCCCTGAAGAAGAAGAGGAGATTGTATGGCCTTCATGGTCAATGTTGTTCTCAAACTTGGTAAAAATTGAGATAGATGAAAAAGAAAATTATTTACATGCTAGTCACTTGAACGCTAATCTCAGACTAGCCTATCTCATTGTTATGAATAATGTATACCCAAGAAGAGGAACTATAAAAGATATATCTAAGAAAGATGCCACAATCATGTGGACATTAAAGAACAGAAGAAAGCTAAATCTAGCTAGGCTAATGATAGATCACATCCACTTGATCAAGAGCACCACAAGGTTTCCTTCGCCTTATGGCATGGCTCTGACCAAGTTGTTCAAAGAAGTAGGAGTAAATCTCTCTAATGAAGATAAAGAGCCTCTAAGGAACATTAATATATTGGATGAGCAAGCATTGAAAAGGATGGGCTTTCAGCATACTGCACAAGGTTAGATTACTAAAAGACCAAGAAGAGCAACTTAGTTGCAAGGATCTAGACTTGGTGAAAGCACAGAAAGAAGAAATGATATTGTTAGTATAGAATAAGCGATTGAACAAGGACAAAAACTTTCCTCACATGAAGAAGAAGAGATAACTAAAAGATAAGAGTTCATCAGTCCATCAAAAGAAAGAATGAAAGAATTCTCTAGCATAGAAGAAATAAGAGAATCTAAGAGAATAGAAGATGTTCCAAAAGAGTAACAAAGAATAGAAATAGAAGATATTGTAGAAGAACATGAAGAAACAGTAGCAACAGACATGCCATCTCACACCCCCATTAGATCCCCTTCACCTTTTAGACACACTCACACTCATCAACCATGCACCTAATCAACTCCCAATATAGAACACATACTACAACACCTAAATTAGAAAATACTCATGAATTTGAACACATTTTGTAAACCTTAGTTCTTTAAATGAATGGAATGAATCGTAACCATTCCAATGCTATGTCATCAATTCTTTACAAGCTCTAGCAGAATCATTCATAGGTCAAACCCATTTCACTCCACCTTAAACTCATTTCTATCAATCTAAAACTCACTTTCCATCCCCTCCACATCATTTCTCTCCACCCAGACCAAACTCACTAATAATAGTATAGTATTCTCCTTCACCTTTGCCTCCTCATCCATCATCACCCTCTATCATTCAAGAGGTTTTTTAGCCAATGAGTCAATATACTAACTTGAATTCCATCATTCCAAACATTTCCCTTCCACAACCACAGCTTTCTCCTCCATCCCCACCTCCATCAATTCCAACCTCAAAAAATAATACTCACACTCCCTCAAATGAGTATTATATCTAGATTCCATCCTGACTCTGCAATCCTAATATTTTCTGGATGACATTTATCAGATTAGGGGATATAATACTTGACAGAATTGGGGACATTCCACCCAAGTAGGACAACCCTCTTAATCGTCCACCAAACATCAAACCTCCTCCAAACTGCATGTATCCTCCCTCTCCACCACAAAAGCCACTTCAAAGCAAACCAATTGATGATAATCCTGATGTTATTCTTTTTTTATCTAATCCAATCATGATGACTTTTTTAGAGTTCAAGGTCAAATTAGAACGTAATATTGAAGTTGTCAAAATGTTTGCTGCTCAAAACATTGTCATTCCCAAACAAGAATTATCATTTCCAGAACTTGAGGATCCTAACCTTCTTCATAAGATTCTCCTTCTTCCAAATCCTCCTTTGATTCTAAAAAACTACACCATTACTATTCTAGATAAAGACTCAATTTTGCAGGAGTATTCTAAGTCACTTCTTCAAATGCTTCCAACTTCCAAACCTATCAGAAAAGTGTTTTCATCTCCCACTGGTCCTGATCAACTCTTCATTATGACTCTGGAAGAAAATTCATTCTACAACAATACCAATCTTGAGGCAATTACTGACAATTTGCCTCTTCCTTATCCTTAAATGAAAGATCTTACTCTTCAAAACAAGCTAAAAACAATTTAGCCTGCACTAGTGGCATTTCAAAAATTTTCTCCCAAAATAGAAACTAGAAAATCACCTGTAGTTCCCAAACCCAAGACTATCCCAAAACCAAAATCAGCCCCAAAACCAAAGCCAAAACCATCACCTTCTTCCTCACAGCCATCCACTTCCAAACCAAAGAGGAAAGCAAGAATTCCACCTCCTAAGGAACAGAAGAAGGCTCCTTATGAGAAAATCACATTGTACCATGAGGAGTATGGAGCTCCGTTGAATGCAAACATAGAAGCTCTCATGAAGTGCTTCATCTAGTTTTTCCTAAGCTACTAGATCCAAAATATTTAGAAAGAATTGATATCATCTATGTTCATAGCTGTGGACCCATTGCATACACACATGAACCTCCTATAGCAGTTCCATAGGATCCATTTTTTATCTCTCCTCCTAAACCAAAAAGGGCTAGAACATTCAAACCCTCTCCCAAACAATCATCTTCTGAATCCCAACCATGCTCCACCTCTTCCACCTCTCAAAGATGTATTTCTCAAGACGTACAAGAGAAAACCCAAACCATCTAAATAAACCTGCTGCATTTTATATCTTCTCCTCTATAATGTAATTTTTTGTGTGTTTCTTCTTGATGTATCTACATTGTATATAAAATTTTTTATCAATGCAAAGTTCCATATCTATATGGATTTCTTTTCTGTCACATATTGTTACTTATTGTCACTTTTTTTATTATGACAAAAAGGGGGAGAATAATGTGTGATATAAAATTTAAAAGGTAGAAAATGTGATACAAAATGATATGTGCATAGTATATGAATGAAATTTCTATGTTGCACAGTTAAAACAATATACATCAATTCAAGGGGAGTAACTCTGAATTTAGCCAATCAAAATTTTTCTGAAATACCTGCAAAATTAGTTACATTAGATCTATGTTAGACAAGTTTTGAAAGGTACATCACTCACTATTTTGTCATCATCAAAAGGGAGAGAATGTTGAACTATGTTATCTAGCTTGATTTTGATGACGAACATTCTTAACCAAATACGTTTTGATGATGAGCAAAAGCATGAATGAAACATTAATGTACTAACATTTTGCTCTCAAAAATGTTGTAGAAAGATAAACTCATCTCAACTTGAAAATAACCTTTATGATGACGAAAGGAAGACATAAAGAAAATGCTCTTTACATAATTAAGTATATAAAATTTCACATATACTTAATTCAATAAAAATAGAATTTGAAGTGTTGAAGACATGCTTGGAAGCCAACAGACCATCTTTGGAGTCCTTGCGTGTTTCAGAGAAAATTGCATTGCTTTGGACATGTCACAAACTTCGGAGAAGACGATTGAAGCTTCGGAAACTAATTGATATGGCTCAGAAATATTCAGACAAGCGTCAAAGTCTTCACAAGTATTAGTGCACTTTAGAGAAAATTTAAATACTTTAGACAAGTCGCAGCATGCTTCGAAAAAAGTTAAAGAGCTTTGGAGAAGTCCTAAAAGTCTCGGAGATATCTCTATACACTTTGGAAATAATAAGACAAGCTTCAGAGATAATCAGTTATGCTTCAGAATAAACAGACATGCTTCAGGGAACCTGAAGTCATGTTTTAGAAAGAATTCAGACAATCTTCGGAAACAATGATCATGCTTTGGAGATGCTAAACCATGTTTCGAAGAATCTAAAGTCACGTTTCGAAAAGAATTCAGATAATCTTCAGAAACAATGATCATGCTTTGGAGATTTTGAACCACACTTCATAGATGTTAATCAAGCTTTGGAGATGTTTGACCAAGGTTTTGGATTACTTTTCTGAAGGCAATATAAGTTTAGAAAATTTGAACTTCTCTTAACAAGTCAGTAATGGAACTAAGAAGGATTACTATCACTTTGGAAAATCTACAGAAAATAATTTCAATTCTTCGAAATCAATCAAGACACCACATGTTCACTCATCCCTTTGGAACACTTGATATGAAAAGTTAACATTTGGAAAAGTCAGCGATAAAAGTAACAGACCAATACCTAAAGGCAACAAAGTCAGACATCGAACAAAAGATAAGGTAAATAAAAATGCTTTTAAACATTTGAATTTCTACAAAGATCAGCAATGGAAAAATCTCTCTTAACCTATAAAAGAGAGATTTAGAAGCAGAAAAAAATAACCCAATTGAATATTTTTTAAACTTTGCTGATCGCACGAAGAGCATTCAGAATCTTCCTCCAAAAGTTCAACTCCAATGGATATAACTCAGTCAAAGCTATCAAAGTTCAAATCTCTACTCGATCAAGACGTTTGAATCTTTTACTCTTAATATTTAATATTTCACTTAGAATTCTGAATTTATGTACAAATCTATCTAAGTAAGAGGCATTAATTTGTACACTTTGTTTTAGTATTTGGCAATACAAGAAGAGTGCTTGGTGTTTATATATTGAGATAAGCAAGTAGGGAACTTACTGAAAGCGTGTAAGTTTGTTGGCGAGCTTTGGAAAACCAATAGGTTGTGAAAGTTTCTAGTTAGCTTAGAAAACTAGTAAGTTAGTTGGTGAGCTTATTGTAAAGACCAACATGTATTTGATCAGGTTGATCAAGGTATTAGTGGAACTTGAGCTCAGTAGAGACGAATGACTCAAAGAAGTGGAGTAGGAACCCAAGAAGGGCTAAACCACTATAAAAATTTTGTGCTATTTATTATGCAATCTGTCTTATTTATTCTTTCAGCACCATAATTATTTGATTTGGGCTAAAAGTTTTAAAAGCTCAAATCACCCCCCCCCCCCCTGAGCTACCATTGCATAAGGGACCAACATAAGCGGTGTGCAAGGTTTTCAAAGCTGTAATAAGTCAAACGAGGAATGCCTTTTTAACATAGCTCATCGTCTTCTCTGAACAATGATGTAGTAACTCGAGACAAATTAGAAAGACCTGGACTTCAACAGAAAAAAATTTAAAAAGTCTTATTCATTCAATGTTGCTCTCATTTCTATATTCGATAGAACCCATCTTCTCTAATGGTCAAATGTATGAAGAAGCTATTTAAGTAGAAAAGGTGGGATGATTCAGGAGGTGAAGGAAGACATTTCAAATGCTCATAACCTTATGCAAATCCTGCCACCCATGGCTAAGAGGTTAAATCTTTAGTTATCTATTCTTGAGCTTAAACATTCATATACTAATGGCCATTGTGTTTACATTATGGAAAGATCTTTTACATTATATAGAGCAGAAAGAGAGATCAAATCTTCTCCTGTGTGTGAGAGAAACACTATATAAAAGTGAATAAGTTTTCTTGTAAACTTGAAAGCAGAGAATTATTGGTGAGCTCTAGAAAACCAACAAGTTTGCTGGTGATCTTCGAAACTAGTGAGTTTCCTAGTGAGCTTGTGAAAACCAGAAGAGTGCTAGGAGCACTATTGTATTTTCATTATATGGGATGTTGTAGAACCCTAGGCACAATGAGTGTGTTCTTTTGGAAAAGTGGATGTAGGGACGGGGTCCTGAACCACTATAAAAATTGTCTTGTCTGTGTGTGTGTGTTTTTGCTCATCTGTTTTATTCTTTATATATTTTATTATTTTTATTATTCATTCTACACCACACCACACATAAGCAAAAAAATAGAAAAATGATTCAATAGGGGTTATGTAATGAATTTTTATTTACCCAATTCACCCCTCCCCTCTTAGGTTAACCCATCCTATGGTAATTAACATTATATTTAGATTTCAAAACTTTAAAAGCTAGACACAAAGAAACAAAAGGAGAACTAGAAAGAACAATCTATGAATGTTCTAAGTTAAGACAAGAAAACACTTAGTTCAAAATTAACCAAAATCTTAACATAGAACATGAGCAAACAAAAGTAGAAAATCATGTCCTTAGAAAAGCATTGACTTCTAAGTAAAGAAGAAATGTAGAGAAAACCAAAGAAAGAAAAGTAACAATCATGGAAGAAAATTCAAACTCAAAAAAGCCTAATTTGGATACCAAAAACTATTGCTATCATAATAAATACATCAATATCTATAGATAACAAATTAGTAGCATTTTAAAAGCAGTGGGTGCCAAATTATCTTGCTACTAACTCATCTAGACCCATTTCTAAATGGGTACCAAAATTTAAAGCTTGATCTTATTATTACAGATGTGCTTGAGAGCCACAAGGATTAGCAAATAGTATATTGATAGTGGTTACTTACGACACATGATAGGGGAGAAGGAGCTGTTTACAAAATTAAATGTTAAAAATTGAGGAACAGTTACCTTTGGAGATAATGAAAAAGGTAGAGTGGTTGGGATTGGTAAGATCAGCCAATCTCCCTCTATTACTATTTCAAATATTTTACAAGTAGAAGGACTAAAACATAGTCTTTTAAGTGTTAGTCAATTTTGTTATAATGGCTACAAGGTTGTGTTTGAATCACATATATGTTTTGTAATAGATAGTTCAAATTTAGTTGTAGTACTTGGTAAGTAAATGTGTATTTAGTAGATTTGAGTGATATCTAGGTCAAATGTCTTGTTGTGAATAATGAAGAATCTTTGTTGTGGCATAGAAGACTAGGACATGCCAACAAGTTCATGATTGAAAAATTATATGACAAAGATCTTATTGTTGGCTTACCCAAACTAAAATTTGACTAAAATGATTTGTGTGATGCTTGCTTAAAAGGAAAGCAAGTTAGAGAATCATTTAAATTTAACAAAGAAGTATACACAACCAAACCACTTTAATTGCTACGCATGGATCTTGTTGGACTAACAACAACTAGAAGTCTTGAAGGGAAACAATATGCATGTGTCATTATAGATGACTATTCTAGATTTACCTGGATAATGTTTCTAGCTTCCAAAGATGAGACCTTTTCATTCTTTGAAACATTTACCAAGCATGTACAAAATGAACAAGATTCTCATATAGTAGCCATAAGAAGTGATTATGGTGGAGCCAGAAATTCCCTACTTTTGTGAAAGCAATGGAATTTTGCACACATTCTCTACACCAAGAACACCTTAGCAAAATGGAATAGTTAAAAGAAAAAATAAATCCTTGCAAGAGATGACAAGGATAATGTTGAGTGAATATGACTTGCCTCAATATTTTTGGGTTGAAGTAATGAATACTTCATGCTATATTATTAATAAAATCTTTGCTAGATCTATGCTCAACAAAACTTAATTTGAATTAAATTAAGGCAGAAAGCTAAACATTTCTCATTTCCACACTTTTGGTTGCAAATGTTTCACTTTTAATAATGGAAATGAAAACCATAGCAAATTTGATAGTAAATCTGATGAAGGCATTTTCCTTAGTTATTTCATTATTAGTAAGGAATTTAGAGTCTGCAATCTGAAAAATAAAACTATAGAGAAATCTATTCATGTAAAATTTGATGAAAGCACTAACCCCTCTAGAAAGATAAGCAATGTCGATGATGATACAGGAGAACTCATAACATTTGTGGAAAAAATAAAAATACAAGATGAAGACAAATATTTTTCACAATTAAAAACACAAAAAGATAAAGAAGAAATGGATATGGACCATCCATCAATGAGGTAAATAATGAAGATAATAATTACCTTCCCAAAGATTGAAAATTCATGCATGATCATCTTGAAAATCAAGTAATTAGTGATACTTATGATAAAGTGAGAACTAGATCTTCATATCATCAAATATGTGATAATTTTGCTTTTATTTCTTAACAAGAACCAACTTGCATAGATCAATCTTTAAAAGATGAAAACTTGATTATAGTTATGCAAGAAGAATTGGATTAGTTCAAACATAATAATGTGTGGACACTTATTCCAAGACCCAACCATCAATCTATAATAGGAACTAAATAGTTTTTAGGAACAAATTTGATGAATCTGGTATAGTGATAAGAAATAAAGCAAGATTAGTGTAACATCTGTGGTGTTTGAAATCTACCCACTTGAATATGGGTAGAGTTTACTTTATGAATTCAATAAATTTTACTATTTTGAGCTATATAAAGTCAATGAGAAGAAAAGAACTTAACTAGTGAAATTGAGCTAAAGCATATTTATGATCTATAAGGATGGCCAAAAAGGTGAATTATATGTATTGTAAGGTGTGTGAAGCATGATTTTGACTATTGGATGAATCTGGAATGAAAATAGCCTACGAAACTATCTATAGTTAAAAAAAAGTCCATAAAAAGAACTGGGTAGCTAATTTTTGGCAATTGACCCCAAATAAAGTGGTGAATACCTTGAACATGCCCTATTTCATACATGTGATTTGTGTAAAGTGATTTAGGATACAAAGGCAACATCCCATAATTTTGGAGTTAGTTTATGTGTCAAACATTAACATAGGATGAATGGAAACTGAACATGACAATAAGGTCACTTGTGCTCCATTTTTGACATACTTATGGATTGATTTAGAAAACTGTTTCAACATGAAAGTTGTACAACTTCAATTATCTATCTAATTGAATAGAAATCACTCAATTTAGAGTAAATATGAGTAAGTTATGATTAATATACTAAAACTATTGCTAAAAAATAACAAGATGAATGAGATGGGTCTACTTTATCTAAATTTTTGACATATTTGTGGGTTTATTTGGGAAAAGTGGTTAACATGAAAGTTTTATTTCTTAAATTTATCATTCTAATGCTTTAAAAATCAAGTGATTTGGATATCATATGATGGAGATATAACTGAAATACAAAAACTACTTGTGGCAAGTGGTATTGCAGGAGGCAGTATTGGAAGAGGCTACTATACCGGCTGTGGTCGGATCCAAGGGCATATACCTTGCTGTCCATTGGTAGGTGGTATGGTAGGAGGTTACCATACTAGCTATGGTCACAGGTGGTATGGCAGGCGGTATGCCAGGTGCCTACCATATGTCGATTATGTGAATTTATAAGTCTGACTCCGTTCAATCTCATTTCTCTCTAAACTTTTGCCCTAACCCCATTTATGCTAAATTCATGTCATTTTTTCTAGAAAATAAGAGGGTTTAAGTGAAAATTCACTTAATCATGCCTCTAGGCTTGGATTTTTGGAATTTTGACAGTGGATGAAGGAAGGAAATCTGATTCCTGCAAATGGAGCAAGCTAATGGGAGTTTTGGACTTGGATCCTTACTCAAGGGAAGAATTCACGCCTAAATATGTAGGTAAGCATTGTTTCCATAATTTCAATTTTGGCTTGTTAGGGTTTTTAAAAACATTGAAAAATGGTGAAATTGATATGGGATTCATGGGGGAAAGTGAGTAATGAGTTATTTAGCATGCTTTAAGGCTTAATTGGGCATGAGAAACCTTGATTTATGTTGGCTAGGGTTTCATGAATTATATTTTGGGGAAAATGGTATAATTACTTTAAGAAGCATGAGGGTAGTCGTTTAAATGCATGATTATGATGTTTTGATGCTTAATTAGGTTGATTTGGATTGGTGAAATCGAATAATTGACTATGCCCTAGTCAAGGGTTAAAGAAATTTTTGTGTTGGGCCATGTGAACAACAAATTGATGGGATTAAATGTTTAAGTAGATTGTTATTAAAGTTAATGACATGTCAGTTATATTTTGTGATGAGTTTTATGGTTAGAAGTGAGATTCCTTAAGAACACTTGTTGAGTACATTAGATTTTGACTATTCTTATATAGTATGGATATGAATGGCCAATATGGCTTTGTTGTGATAAGAGAGTTAAGGTGTTTCTATTGAAAAATGATATGAACCATGATAGAATGATATAGATTGTAAAATGAATGAGGAAGGCATTCCTCATGATTATATATATGAATACATGACTTACACGCTTAAGGAAATAATTAGCAATGAATGAGGATTTGATAACCTCATTGATTGGAAATGTATAAGAGAAGTAATTATTTGGCTTGATATATTGAGTGAAATCATCTTGTAATTGAATGAGACTATTGCCCTGTATAGGATGATCTAAGAAGGATGAAGAGGTGTAGAGTCGAAAAGGTGTGGTTTTGAGCCAAAGGCCTGAGGTAAGTAGGCATTTATTTCCATTGAATGTCTAAGGATAATGTATATCCCTTTTGTTTGAAATCCTGGCATGTTTTGTTGAATGTATGGGGATTAGCCCATTTGTATGAATTTAGTCATGTATGTTTTGATTAGGGATAGTGGATATCCCATGTTTAATTAAAATTAATATTTGATTTAGTGTGTATGCTTAATATGAGGGATACAGAAGATTCCTTTTATTATATGTTTAATTCGAAGATTGGTTCGATGTAAAATAACATGGATTTCTTTATATGGTATTCATTGATGAATATATATCCATTTATGATTATTTATAATGATGGATATCGATTATTGCATATGAAATGTGCTAATTGTGGATTAATTATTGTCTAGTACATTTGTCTAGTTACTGAGTTGCCTGGACTCACGCCTTCTTATTTAAATTTTTAGCTGACAGGTTAAATAAGTGACTTATGAGAAAGACTGAAGACATATGGTAGTATGATGAATTGGGGATTGACACCCCTTTATGTGTATTGGTATAATAATAATGTGTTAGCTTTTGTGTAAGTATACACAATCATAAGTAATATAGATGAAGTGAGGTGAATATCATTCCCATGAGGAAGTAGGTTGTTACTCACTAAGTACCAAACTTGTATCAAATTAGTAATATTTGATTGAATGAAATTCAGTAGATGATATAAGAACTAAATCTGAATAAACAATGAAGTTGATAAATTATAAGAGCAAAATATCTAGGAATTCAACTTCACCTAGCAAATCCACTTGTATTGATTAATTGCATTGGGTATATTATCATTCCTCTCATTATCAATCGGATGCACTAAAGTATCTACCACCTTTTCTCAAGTCTTATGATAGGTGTGCCTATTAAATTGATTTATTATGTCTTCATGCAAATCCAAATTAATAAACTCATTTAGCTTAAGTGTCTAAGTGAAACACATGTGCTCGCAAGGTCATATTCACATGGATTGCACATGTACAATGGCTATCTCTAGACTTCATTATATCATATGTTAATCAATTCAATAATCTATTCCTAATTCACCTCTCTCAAATATAAATTAAGAATCTCAGTTCATGTACATGGTAGCTAAGCACACACACGCATTAAGCTTAGAAAAGAAGAAACAATGAGGAAGAAAATAATTTAACTCAAAAATCAAACATCAATACAAGCTTCATTGGTAGGATCTATTTAATCCTAGATGACTGAAATTTAGAAGATTATATTTGAATTAAAACCAACTAAGTAATTGATAAACATCATCATAATCCAAGGTCGAATTTTGATTCAAAAATAAAAGATGAACTAGAAAGAAAATAGAATATTCAAGTTGTAGTGGCTTTTGTGGCTTTCTCCACTGATCTTCTTGCTCTAAGTTCTTCTCCTTGTCCAACTCTCTCCTCAACTGTGTTCTGGATGTCTCCTTAAATAACCAAAGTAGAAGGGTTTTAGTAGAACTCCTCCACGAATTATAATCCTCTACGCATAGAGATCCTCTTCTAATAATAACTCAGTATTTCCTAATGAAAATATAGCTTCCTAAACATTACAATGTATAAAAATAGAAGTTCTTAAAACAACTAAGTTGTTGCATATCCTGGGTTCTAAAAATTGCAATACAATCTTAAGCCTAAAAATCAGCTTTCAATAATACTTTGCAATCCACATATCTCATACTCTTAAATTTGCAACATCTAACACATAGAAAAATAATTAAATTTGTGCACTTCTAATTCCAAGCTTTGATTGACTAGAGGCACTAAAGATTGAGCTACAAATTTAAATTCCTGCTTCATAGTCACTAAAGTCAACTTTGGAGTCACTGAATATTAACTTTGGAGGCACTAAAGTGAACTTCGGAGTCACAAAAGTCAATTTCAAAAGTACAAGTTTGCTTTGGAGTCATGCAAGTGAACTTTGAAGTCACCAAAGGCAATTTTAGAGTCAAAAAATATTGCTTCAGATTCACGCAAGTGAACTTCAGAGTTACTGAATATCAACTTTAGAGACACCAAGTTTGCTTCAAAGTTTTAATGTTCTAGAGCAGTTTTAGTATAATTATCATAACTTTCTCATATAAACTCCAACTTATGTAATTTTTGTTGGGTTGGATATATAATTTCAAGATCTATAACTTTTATGTTAATCACTTTTCCTGTTTCTTCTTTTATCTTGAGTCATATGAGCTCAAAGTACTACCTTTTGTTTTGCTCCAAAATTGATATTTCAAAATTTTTTGGAGAGCGTACCACTGTTTTGATCATACATTTCTTGTATGAATTCTGAATTGTACTATTAGTTTTGCATTGGAAAAATAATTTTAGGGTTTATAACTTTTATGATGATCACTTTATCTAAATCATCCATCTTTTATGAGTTGTGAGCCTTTAGAGTGACGCCTTCTATCAGATGAAGTAGCGGATGAATGTAAAGCTTTACAAGTAGTTGCACTACTTTATCCATAAATTTCTCATATAAATTTAGAATCATTTGATTCTTAATGCATTAAAAAGATAAGAACAAAGTCTAAAACTTTCATGTTAAACACATTTTCCAAATATGCCTTAAAGTAACATCTTTTGTAATTTTCAGTTTCATTTTACAGATTTTTATGTCTGCAACAAAACAAAATCTATTAAGTGAAATATCCACTGAAAAGCATTAAAAGAAGATAGTAAATATGTGAAATTAGATATAAAAAATATGATATATTATAAGCTTATCAAATACCCCCAAACTTAGCTTTTGATTATCCTCGAGCAAAATAACAATCTGAACTCATGAATTAGTCAGGAAAATCTCTCTCAAACAATCAATAATATGCCAAACAAATTAAACATGTGTACATATTCAGAAGTTACTCAAGATACTTGCCAAGTAATCTCATGAAACCCATGCTTCATCAATCCTTTCATGAAATGAAAAATGTGTGTGTGCAATGTTAATTTCATGCTACATGCATGTTTTTCAGTCAACAATGTGCAGACTAGTGATTTTCATGATCTTCACAAAACACGCCATAAGCTTGCTTTTCATAATCCCTCTCCACTAATGTGGATCAATAGGTCTATGTTAAGCTTGTAATGGGGACTAGGGTTTAACTATTAAGAAAACGGAATAAGGATATATAAAGTAAAAGATCATATCTATATTTTACATGAATACTCACTCTCTTAACTTTTTTGTTTGGGGTTTTATGACCTGTATTACTACCACACACTAGACTTCTTTTCTTTTACTTTCATTAAGATGTGATCCCCCCAACTATGGGATGTATTATTACCACATCTCCAAACTTATTTTCTGTTGAGTTCATGGAGATATGATCCCCCTAATTGAAGGATAAATCCTTATTGATTTCTTTCCTTTTGTCCCTTTTCCTCTTCTTTTAGCATTCTTCTATTTAACTCCCCCAAACTTATCTTCTTATGCACTCATATACCTCTTTGTAACCATGTGTTTAGAATATGTCTCTTAACAGGTCAATCATGGTTTTTCAGGCTGAAAAGGTTTGAATGATGATGCTAAAGAAAGAAAAATTGAATGGTGGTTTTTCAAATGCTTTGCATATGCCATTCTTTCATTAAAGCTCAATGAGGACACTAGTGACAGTGAATATACTAAGTTAACTCAAAAGTTTGAAATTGATCAAAGAATGCCTAAATCATTTCCAAGTAAGTATGTTATTTAGGATTTCGCCTTGAGGGATAATCAAATAAGGTCTAGCATGCTTTTGTCTACCAGAATATGTTACTAAATTCACAACATCATCACTAATCCACATATACTTTGCATGATTATAACATAATGTGCTAATTGAAACTTTCATCAGTCATGAAAAGGAAGGACTTATCATAAGAATTAGTAAATCACAAGGTAGAACTATCCTTCTTTCTCAATAATGTGCAATGGTAAAAAAAACTCAGCATATATCACTTGATCATTAAAAGGGAATCTATACTATTCAATTTCAGCATTATAACATAGTTACTCTTGGATTTCTTTAGCTAAATTATTAAAAGAGAAGCTCATAGAGAAAATTTATACCCAAATTTGAAAAAAATTTCCAAAATTGAATGCAAATCCACAATCTTGGTCGTAAATCTGAATGTAACTCCCTAATAGCCCCAAAATTAAATCAAACATTGTCCTCAATGTGAAATAATGAAAAGTTTAAGTTTAAGGGCTTCCCTGAATGAAGTGCATTCTAATCCTCTTCTTCTAAAATTTATTGACATTCTTTGCAAATTTCTAACAATTTTCATACTTGACTCATAATTTGCAATCTCATAAAACTTCTATGCTCAATCTGAAATCAGGTTTTTACTTCTGTAATAGAAACATCAAACCATAACTAAAAAAAATTTGTTCAAATAGAGAAAAGAAAATAAACAACTAAGTTAAATGCAAAGAGAACAAAGAAAGTTCAGATAATCTGTTTCTCATGAATTCAACTTTCTCCTCTAAAGTGAATCATTCTCCTTTGCTTGTGGACAAGAGTTGATCAAACTATTGATGGCTGCAATACAAAATTGTCTTAAATCAAGTAATCAAAACAAAAAAAAATCCTAAACAAAGGGATGAAGAAGTAGTTCTGATTTTTAGTATTCAGGTTGACTATCTTTTTCTTTAAGCTGGTTCTTTCAAGTCCAATGTCACCTTTTGCTCCTCAAATATTCCTTCAGAGTATGGCTTCAAACACTGACCATTCACTTTAAATGTTCCTATGGTGTCATGAGCAACTTCAATTGTCCCATATGGCAGTATCCTTGTGATAGTGAAAGGACCTGATCATCTGGATCGTAACTTACAAGGAAACAGTCTAAGGTGAGAGTTATAAAGTAACACTTTTTGACTAATTTCAAAATGTCTTTTTAGAATGTGCTTGTCATGCTATCTCTTTGTACGCTCTTTGTATATCTTGGCATTCTCATAAGCCTCATTGCAAAGTTCATCCAGCTCATTCAATTACAATCTTTCTTCTCCAACAAGTTGCCTGTCAAAATCTAAAAATTATATTGCCCAATATGCTCTATGTTCTAATTCCACAAGTAAATTAAAATCCTTTCCGAATACTAGCTTAAAAGGAGACATCCCAATGGGTGTTTTGAATGCAGTCATGCCCAAAGTGCATCATCAAGTTTTATTGGCCAATCTTTCCTAGAAGCATTCACAGATTTCTCCAAAATTCTTTTGATTTTCCTATTTGAAACTTCTATCTGTCTACTAGTCTGAGGATGATAAGGGGTTGCAATCTTATCTATAACTCCATATTTATGGAGAAGTGAATCAAACTATTTATTGCAAAAATGTGTTCCCCCATCACTGATGATTGCTCTAGGAGTGCCAAATCTGGTAAAAATATTTTTTTTCAAAAATTTGATTACTACTCAAGCATCATTTGTTAGCATTGCTACAGATTCCACCCATTTAGACACATACTCTATAGCTTCTAGAATGTAGTTATGGCTAAAGGAAGATGGAAATGGTCCTATAAAATCAATACCCCAAACATCAAATAATTCATGAACAAGAATTTCATTTAAAGGCATCTCATTTCTCCTAGAGATATTTTCCATTCTCTGACATCTATCACATGAAATGACATGGGTGTGTGCATCTTTGAAAACTATTGGCCAATAAAAACTAGATTGCAAAACCTTAGCTGCAGTTTTGGTGGAACTTAAATGTCCACTTGCCTCTCCATCATGACAATGTTGTAGAATACTTACCATCTCCTCCTTTCGTACACACCTCCTTATCACCTGGTCTACACAAACTTTAAACATAAAAAAGTTCTTCCCAAAGATAATGTTTAACATCAGAAAAGAATTTTTTCTTCTGTTGTGGTGACATGTCAGGTGGTAAAACATTACTTGCCAAATAATTCACAAAATTAGTAAACCAGGTTGTTTGTGTGGAGTTGACATGAAATATATGCTCATTGGGAAATTCTACAAGAATTGGAGTCTCCTCATCTTTTATAGTTAGGATTCTAGACAAGTGATCTGCAACTAGATTCTCAATTCCCTTCTTATCCTTAATCTCCAAATTGAATTCCTACAGTAAGAGAATTCACCTAATTAATCTAGGTTTTACTTCTTTCTTTGTAAGCAAATATTTCAGAGTTGAATGGTTAGAATAAACAATCACTTTTGACCTAATCAAATAAGAAAGAAATTTATCAAAAGAAAAAACTACTGCCAAAAGTTCCTTTTTTTCGTTGAGTAATTCAATTGAGCTCCTAATAAGGTTCTACTAAATTAGTAAATGGTTTGAAAATTTCTCGCTTTTAATTGTCCCAAGATAGCTCTTACAGTAATATCACTTGCATCACACATTTGCTCAAAATGGAGATCCCACTCTAGTGCTACCATGATTGGTACTGAAACCAATTTCTCCTTCAAAGTGTTAAAGGCTTGCAAACAATCATCTGAAAAATTAAATAGTACATCCTTAACTAAAAGGTTAGAGAGGGGCTAAGTAATTTTTGAAAAGTCCTTGATAAACCATCTATAAAATCCTGCATGCCCCAAAAATCCTCTGATAAGTTTAATAGATGTGGGTGGAGGCAATTTTTCAATGACCTCCACTTTGGCAAGATCAACTTCTATTCCTTTTTCTAAAATCTTGTGTCTAAGCACTATCCCTTCCTGCACTATAAAATGACACTTCTCCCAATTTAAAATAAGGTTAGTCTCCTCACATCTTTGCAATACCAAAGCCAAATTATGTAGACATGAATCAAATGATGAACCAAAAATAGAAAATCATGCATGAAAATCTCAATATATTCCTCAATCGTATCAGAGAAAATAGCCATCATACATCTCTGAAAAGGGCTAGTGCATTGCAAAGGCCAAAGGGCACTCTCCTAAAAGCAAAAGTACCATATGGGCAAGTGAATGTGGTCTTCTCTTGATCTTCTAGTGCAATGGGAATCTGATTGTTACTTGAGTAACCATCCAAAAAGCAATAGAATTCATGTCCTACAAGTCTTTCCAACATCTGGTTAGTAAATGGTAAAGGAAAGTGATATTTCTAGTGGCATCATTCAATTTCCTATAATCAATACATCACACCATCGAGTAACTATTCTAGTTGGAATCAATTCATTATTGTAATTTTTCTGAACACTCATACCTCCCTTCTTTGGTACAACTTGCACAGGGCTCACCCATGGACTGTCAAAAATAGGATAGATGATTCCTGCATCAAGTAGCTTGATCACTTCAGCTTTTACCACTTCTTGCATCTTTGGATTCAAACGCCTATGTTCTTGGATGGTGGGTTTGTATTGCTCCTCCATTAGAATTTTGTGCATGCAAAGTGAAGGGCTGATTCCTTTGATTTCTGTAATTTTCCATCCAATTACACTCTTATGCTCTCTTAATACTCTTAGTAGTTTCTCCTCCATCATATCTATCAAAGAAGAAGAAATAATCACTGGCAGAAAAGAAACTTCATCTACATAAGCATATTTTGAATGAGAAGGTAAAGGTTTGAGTTCAAGAATAGGAGGTTCTTTTATAGATGGCTTAAACTTTTTGTTGATTTATCCCAGCTCCTCAACTCTTGGTGATTGTTGCTTTGAGTACGGTGCATTTTCCTCCATAAAGTATTCACAAGCCTCTGCATCCTTGCTCTTAGTTTCTCTGTTACTTGGTTGAGTCAAGCATGCTTCAAGTGGATCTTCAATAACACTTTCTTAAAAAACTTTGTTTAACAACTTATCAATAGATTCAACTACAAAACAAGAATTAGCATCCAAAGGATATTTCATTACTTCAAAGACATTGAAGGTGACTTGATCATCTTGAACTCTAAGAATTAATTTTCCTTGTTGACCATTAATAAGAGTTCTTCCTGTTACTAGGAAGGGTCTATCAAAGATAAGCGGTACCTCCCTATCTTCTTCTATATCCAAAACTATGAAATTAGCAAGCAAAATGAACTTATAAACCTTTACTAACACGTCTTCCACAATACCCCTTGGATGTTTAATTGAACAATTAGCAAGTTGAAGTGATACTATAGTCTCTTGTTGAACATCTTCTTCTCCCACTTGCTTTCCACTTCTCAGGGTACCTTTTCAATTGGATTTTTCTCTATGTTGCTGGGTAAAGAGCCTTGTTGTCTTTCTGATAACATGTTTGCTAGTTGTCCTACTTGCATCTCTACATTTTTTATTGAGGCCTCTTGATTTTGAAACCTCATATCTGTGTTGTTAATGAATTCTTGAGTGTTGTTCATGAAGTTTTGAGTGCTGCTAACAAATTTATTGACAATCTCATTCAGATTAGATTCTCTCTTTTGATAGCTTGAATCCTAGTGGTGGCCTTACTAAATGCTGATTGCTCCATGAAAAATTTGGATGATTTTGCAAAAGTGTTACCTACAGAACAATCCATGCTAGCATGTCCTCCACCATAGAAATCACAAGTCCTTTTTCTGAATTTTCATTATTAAAGCATTCATATTATCTATCTTCTTATTCAATGCTTCAAATTGTGCAGTGAGTGCAGTGAGATCGTCCACTTCATGGACTCCGACTGGTCTTCTCATTGGTAGCCTCTTAGTAGGCCACTGATAGCTATTGGATGCCATCTCCTCCAATAATTCGTAAGCTTCTTTTGGCACTTTATTATTTAATGATAATCCTACAACTACATCAATCATAGAACAAAAATTTGGACTAGTCCCATTATAAAAAGTTTGTACTTGCATCCATATAGGTAGTCCATGATGTGGGCATCTCCTTAGCAAGTCTTTAAATCTCTTCCATGCCTTATATAGTGATTCATTGTACATCTGCATGAAATTTGTAATATCGTTACGCATCTTAGTAGATTTTGAAGGAGGGAAAAACTCACTTAGTAACTTCTATGTCATAGCATCCCAAGGGGTGACTGAGCCTGCAGGAAGAGAAGGAAGCTAACTTTTAGCTTTATTCTTTGGAGAAAATAGAAATAATTTCAACCTGATTCCATCATCAGTGACTCCATTATATTTAATTGTATCACAAATTTCAAGAAAAGCATCCAAGTGGCTATTTGGATCATCGCTTTGAAGTCCACTGAATTACGCAGATTGCTGAAGCATATGAATAAGAGATGGCTTAATGTCAAAATTATTTGCTTGAACTATAGGTCTTCTTATGCATGACATTTCTCACTAAACAATTGAAGCAACATAATATCTCAAAAGCCTGTGTGAATGATTAGCTACACTTGCACCTTCCATCTTTTTAGTTAGAATCAATCGTTCTTTTAGTCTTCTTTTGTAGGTTCAATCACTTTCTGGGTCAAACTTAGCTAGATCACCTTGCTAACTTCGTACCATACACTACTTTCTGCAAAAATAATCAAAATAAACTATAACAAAGAATCAAACAAAATATATAAATTAGTACTAAGCTGAAAAGAAAAACTAAATTAATACCAATATTGATTAATAGTGATATTAATATATATCTCACTACCTTCCCTGGCAACGGTGCCAAAAACTTGTTGGCTTTTGATGAAAATGAAAAATGTCATATTTATTCCCTTAATAGTTAATATTTTATATCTATTTGATTCTTAAATATACTCATTATTCTTATATTTTGATTTAGGAGACAATTGGAGTGGTTAAGTGCAAAAAGAAGTCAATTGAATGATTTTGGACAATTTCAGCATCACCTCATATTTTGGACATAACCCTCTCATCTGACCTCTGATTGAGATGATTAAAGATGTTTTGGAAACTCACAAAAAAAATTTATAACTTTTATGTTGGGAGTTTTGAGAGATAAGCACTACATCAAGGGCAAATAAAGGAAGAATGTCAAAGTCAAGATGAAGTGCAAAGGAGAAGCAACAAGGAGCAAAGCACCGGAGGCAGCAGACCGGTGCTGCCAGCACCCATTTGGTGTTGCTAGTGCCAACCTACTTCACACACCACCCCACCAGAGGGAGCAAGGTGGCACTGACGATGTCAACACTGGCCAATATTTTTTAAAATCTGCAGATTTTGCATATTTTCCATATTTTTCTCTCTATAAATAGTAGTTTCCTAGGATTTTTGAGGGGTCTTTCGCTAAGGTTATGAGGAGGACGTTTTGGCAGCTTTCGATAAAGTATCTTCTACTTTTCTCTTCCATTTTATTTTATTTGTGATTTCATGGCCCTGCATGGCAAAACTTTTATTCTTAGTTTAAGGAGATAGAAGCCTCAGAATCAATATACTGTGAGATCTAATTTAATTTAATTATTTAATTTATACTTTGAGTATTAAATGTTCTTCTTTGATTCATGATTATGATTGTCATGTTTAATTGCTAGGAGGCCTACTAGTTTATTATTTATTGCAATCTATTGCTAGATTAGATTTTAAATCCATAATTGTTTGATCCCTCTAATCTGTGAAGCAATTAGGGTTTGATAATTTACTGTGTCAGGGATTATTAAATCTTAGGAGGAATATTTGACTAAATTAAATGCAACTGCATGTGCTTATGTTGTTAGGCTTCATCAATCTCTACAAATTTTAAGGCTGCTATTAAATTAAATCTTTAGTGTCTGTCTGAGGTTATTTAGTAGTTAAGGTTAATTGGATCACATATTTCTAATTAACTATGTTGAAGGAGAGATAGGAAAAATAATTCAAATGGTGAATATTCAAAGCGTGAATTGATTCATAATTGCATCAATAATCAGTTATGAGATCCTAATGGTGGATGTTGAATTGAATTGAGGTTTTCTTCTTTGATAAATTTCTTTTATAACACTTTCTTCATGACATTAAAAACTCCCCTTCTTGTTCACATTGCATAAAACTAAGCTTGATAGTCCTCATGGGATCAACCCTTATTCACACTACTACAAGTAATTTAATTGGAGTAAGGTTCTAAATTTTGTTGCCTATGACAACACACTAAATTTTTGGCGCCATTGTTAGGGTGAAATTCTAGTTGATTTTTGTGCTTTTGTGATTTTTCCTATTTATTTTTATTTTTTTATTTTTTTAGATTTATTAGATTTTTTTTATTATTTATGATTGTAACTCAATATTCTAATCAAGGTAATTTGTAGTGTGAACCATAAATTGAAAGAACTTGACATAGGTTAAGGAGTGAAGCTCAGAGAAATTCTGGAAAGGAGGAAATTATGGCTGAAACTTGAACTTTGAAAGAGCTTGCCACACCTGATTTGGATCAACAACCCTTATGCATTACTTTTCCTCCTTCAGATGTTAATATTAATTTCAAATTAAAATTTGGATTAATTCATCTCTTGCCCACTTTCCATGGTCTTGCAGGTGAAGATCCTCACAAGCATCTAAAGGAGTTTCACGTGGTGTGCATAAGTATGAAACCGACAGGGGTGACTAAAGAGCAAATCAAACTAAGAGCCTTTCCATTCTCTTTGAAGGATTTGGCTAAGGATTGGCTATACTATTTACCATCTGGTAGCATCACAACATGGAATGAGATGAAGAGGTTGTTTTTGAAAAAATATTTCCCAGCTTCAAGGTGGCCAGCATTAGGAAGGAAATTTGTGGTGTGCGACAACATAGCGGAGAATCCCTATATAAATATTGGGAGCATTTAAGAAAATTGTGTGCATGTTGCCACCATCATCAGATTAGTGAGCAGCTACACATCTAGTATTTCTATGAGGGTCTTCTAACCACTAAAAGGAGTTTTGATAGATGCTGCTAGCAGAGGAGCTTTGGTGGATAAAACTCCTGAAGTTGCAAGGAACTTGAATGCAAACATGGCAACCAACTCACAACAATTTGGCAATAGGCTTGATTCTCTATCCAAGCCTATCAATGAGGTAAGTGTTTCTTCCCTTGAACAAAAAATTGTAGGTCTAACTTCTCTTGTTTGTCAATTTGCTATAGGAAATATGCGGATAGCAAAAGCTTGTGGAATTTTTTCAATGGTAGGACATCCAACTAATTCATGCCCAACTCTTCAAGAAGAACCTTTTGAGCAGGTGAATACAATGGGTGGTTTTTTTGGACAACTACAGGGGACGTATGATCCTTATTCTAACTCATACAACCCAAGATGGAGGGATCACTCCAATTTTAGCTATGGGAATCCATAAGAAAATCATCCCACAACTCAAAAACGCTCGAATTTCTAGTAGTACAAGCAACCATACCAATCTAGACCACAACAAGGATAAACTTCTAACTCTGGTATGTCTTTAGAAGATATTGTTAAGTCTCTTACCACTAACACTTTGCAATTTCAATAGTAGACAAAGGCTAGCATTCAGAATTTGGAGAATCAGGTAAGTCAAATAGCTACCATAATTAATCGACTGGAGGCACAAAATTCCGGAAAATTGCCTTCTCAAACAATGGTGAATGTGAATGCAATTGTTTTGAGAAGTGGTAAGGAGCTTGAGATTCCAACAAAAGCAAATCCTACACCAATAGAGTAAGAAAAAGGGAAAAACATTGTTGTAGACAAGGACCTTCCTGGGGACAATGAAGTGATTCAACGTAAATTTCTACATTTTTTTGAATATAAACCAATACCACCTTTTCCTCAGGCTTTAGCAAAATCTCACAAAATTAAGAGCTATAAAGATTTGTATTAGACTTTTGATAGATGTGAGATAAATATTCCACTTTTTGATGCCAATAAACAAGTACCTCGTTATACTAAATTCCTAAAAGAATTGTATACAACAAAGGTAGAGTAGAATAGAAACTCAAGGGATTTGAGAAGGTGAGAGTAGGGGAAAATGTTTTTGCAATCATTCAAAAAAATACTCCCCACAAAGGACAAAGATCCAGGTATGTTTACTATCCCTTACATGATAAGTGACACTAGACTTGAAAAGGCCATGTTAGATTTAGGAGCTTCCATTAATGTTGTCATATTCTTTGTATGCTTCTTTGAAACTTAGACCTTTGAATAAGCCTCGTGTTCTAATTCAATTAGCTGATAGATCCAATGCATATCCCAAAGGTGTAGTTGAGGATGCTCTTGTGCAAGTCAATGATTTAATCTTCCCTATTGATTTTATGTGCTAGATATGGAGAATGGTAATCAAACTACTCCTATTTTGTTAGGAAGACCCTTCCTAAAGACATCTAAGAGTAAGATAAATGTTCATAGTAGCAAACTTACCATGGAATTTGATGGTGAAATTGTTAAATTTAATATTTATGATGCCATGAAATATCCTGATGATGATGATCCTATATACTCCATTGATGTGATTGATTCTTATGTACATGAAGCTTTTGAACTTGATGGAAAAGATGAATTAGAGTTGTCAATAGTAAACATCTTGAGAAAGAGAATAAGGTGTTACCTTTGAGTATTGATTTGCAGGAAATTATTGTAGCATTGGATGACTTTTTGAAGTTATTAGAATCAGGTAATGATCCTTACATTGTGTTACCAATTTCTAACAAGATCCTTTTACCGTCTATTTTATAGGCATCTATTCCAGATTTAAAGACTCTTCCTAGTCACCTCAAGTATGTGTTCCTCTAAGATGGAGAAACCTTACCTGTGTTCATCTCCAATAAACTCAGTGCATTATAAGAAGAAAGGCTTGTGCAGGTTCTTAAGAAGCATAATAAGGCTATGGGTTGGATAATGAAATATATTAAAGGAATTGACCCATCTACATACATGCTTCATTATTTCTAGTTTGCTAATACTTCAAATTGAAGAAAGATGCAGTGAGTCGAGCCAACGACTATAAACAAAAGCGCTACTTGGGAGGCAATCCAAGGGGAGTTTGTGTTTCTTTTTCTTATTTTCTTCTTATTTCTGCATTTATATTATGATTATTTTTGCATCTTCTTTGCATTTGACCTTACAATGGGGACAATATAAGTTTTATGTGTGGGGGAGGGTATTTAGGTTTAGTTTGTGTTTTTTAGTATTTTTTTGTGTTTGCTTTTATTTTTGAAAAAAAGAGTCAGTTTTGCCTTTTGTTTTGGTGGTTTTCTATGATTTGAGGTTGAGGATGTTATGAGCAAGATTCAACTAAGGTTTAAAATTCATAATATGATTGATTAAGTAATCTTCCAATTTGTAATTGCTCAGTTTAGTTATTTTCCTTGAGAATGGTGATGACTAAATTT
>JAYJMB010013175.1:0-46950 GCA_036873735.1 Pouteria campechiana
CGCGTGCGTGTGTGTGTGTGTGTGTATATATATATATATATATATATATATATATATTAGTCTCACCTTAATATGTTATTTTACTATCTCTTGACATCATTTGCACTTCTGTTGATTCATTTCTTTCTTTTCTTATTATTGTCGGTGTAAATATTTCACTATTTTTATTAAAAAAGCCCCAACAACATTATTTCCACATTTACCTTTGGGTACATCATAGATGAAAAAAGAAATTCTAGAAAAATGGTGAAAAGGAAAGAATCAAGTGAAGTTATAGAGGATAATACTTGAAAATAAACTAAAAAGAAAATAAAATATTTAAAAAAATAATGGGGAATAATTATTAAAAATATAGAAAATAAATAAAAAAAAGTAAAATTATTATACAGTTAAAATATTGCATCACATTAAATTGTGCAAAAGGGTAATAGATTTTGTTACATGACATGTCCAAACTCCATTTTTTGGTCGTAGGCGGTCAATGGCCTGGCGTTATTTTGTCATACATCCAATCTGCCACCCCATCAGTGTAATTTCCGGGCCGGGACGGCCCGTAATCTCGAAGATGACAAGAAAAAGCACAGCGTATGGTCCAGGCTGAAGGCTGACATCGTGGTGTAAAATCCTCGAGAAAGTGGTGGCCTGTAACCATTACAGTACGACTTTTTGAGTCCTTGGCAGAGAGAGTAGCAGCATCGATCCCCCACCTTCCCGTTAAGATAACCTTAAGGTTGTCAGGATCACATTCGGATCAGAATATCAGTGGCCCTTTATCAACTGGATCGAAATAGGATTGAGAAAATTAACTTCTGATTATTAATTAACTAAGAATCAGATAATTTCCCATTTAATTGGATTAAGATCAAAGCTGTCAATTTTAAATTCGTTAGTCTCTTAACTAAGTATAAATAATGATTAAGAGTATAAATAATGATTGCAAGTTCGTCATGATACACACAAGATAAAATGAGGATAAATTACTCCCTTGTTCCTAAGATTTGCCTACATCTTCTACTGTCTCCTTAAATTTTTAAATACCAAGTTCAACTTTGACCTTTCTGCGTCGTTGTATGTATGCCCTTACTGTCATAATGTGTCCATTTTATTCTACAACTCCGTTAATTTTTTTATTTGGAGATTTGAAATGCCCCTAAAAAAGCTAAGGGGCTCATATCAGTGTGATAGAAAGAAATTCAATTCTAAGAAAAACTCATTTATTAAGGCTTGATTTAACATGTATTTTCACAATAATCTTACATTTTATTATTAATTACATTTTCAATCTTTTTCGACTAGTTATTTTAACTTTATTCACTTACATCATCCTGTATTATTTTGATTATGTGGGTGCCAATGGATTTGATAAGGAAGGAGTAGTAGAAGTTCTTGTAAAGGTTTAGGCCAATTTGTAGAAAAGGTTAAAATTTGGGGAAGGTTTAGATACTGGATGGAGATTTCGGCGCGTGTGGTAAGGGATATTGGATTAAGTTGGAATTAATAAGAAACAGGCGATTGATGCCTTGAGGGTTTTTCCAAAAGTTAAAATTAAAATTAAAAGAATTGTCGGAGATCCAAGAGCACGAAAGGTTTAAGCGCATGTTTGGTACTTGAAACCTTAGAAAAGTAAATATGTGAATTAGACAAACCTTAGGGGGCATAGTTGTAATTTTTTAGATAAAAATATGTAAATTTGTTATATCTGGACACAGCTCATCATGGGACAGTTCAAAAATATTGGTGCAGGTTCAGAGATATTAAAGATGGGGGCAGATTGAATAACCTACAAACCCTCAGCGCAGTAAATGGAGTTTTTCGAATGCCCCTCTTCTTATGTGGTAAATGGTGATCTCCTCACCTGTCAAGGGCTTGGTGGGTGGTTTACATAAGTTGCACGCACAGCCGTAAGTGCTCAATCCACTCCCATTAAAGCCCATTGCCGCAGCTTCCTCATGAGTATATATTGAATTCTAGGTTTTGCAGCCTTAAAGAATCTGAACCGACATTTTGCTTTGTCGTTTTGCATGGATGCCTAAGGCCAGGGTTGACCTACGCCTGAATCCTAAAATGGTGACACAGGACGATTGCGTCATGATTTGAGAGTCAAGGAAAGCTGATAAGGATTATCCATATTGGGAGAGCTTTGTCCATGTGTTGAAAGACACTTGTCCAGGAAACAGGACAATGATTGGGCACTGGTACTCGGATCTTTTCAAGGCTACATACCAGGTGGTTGCTCTCATTGAAGGATTTTTGAAACTGAACCTTACAGGAGTCTTCGGATGTTTGGGATGTTAGGCACCCTTTGGACAGAGGTTTAATAGAGGTATAAAAAAGCATATCAATAAAAAAAAAGTGTAAAAAGAAAGCTGGTGGTTATGGCATGATAGAAAATGATATTAACAATACAGTAAATAAATAATTTTTTAAGAATTTAGACAATAGTTTACAAGGTTTGATATATATAAATACGGAAAAAGATAAACTTTTCCATGATGTAAAATATTTACATTTCTATATCAAACCTTCAATGCATATGGTCATGAAATTGTGCTTAGGTTAATTAAAAACTTTGGGTGCGTTAGATACACATCTCCTGTATATATCTCTGTAACAACTCTACTTTTTCACATAATTATTTATATTTTAATCATTTTTAATCATTTCTTTTTATTTTTCATTAAAAACTCAATCTTCCCTGCTCCACTTTCCTAGCTTAACCCCGAAGCTAAATGCACTTGCATTGTCTAAATGGAGCCTAAAAGGGTTCCATTAAATCCTAGAGACAGAGCTTTACATTGCGAGTCAAACAAGTATATACAATGTGTACAGCCATTTCTATCACAAGCAGTACATGCTCTCCCCCTCTCCACCATCTCACATATAACATCTTTTACTTGTCTACTCCTCCTCACTTTCTCCTTTATTTTAACCTTATGATCATATTTAAATGGATTATTCGTATTTCAGATAACTGGGTGATTATCTCATACTGATTTTATCCTATTTCTTGCACAAAAAACACAATATAAAGCCCTTATGTTTTAGAGTCTTTGCTGTTGGTTGGTCGAAAATAAATTCTCTGATCCTCCAAGATTGCAAGGGCTGTTTGGAAAAGATAAAAACTTTCAACTTCTCACACCCATTATAATACTTCTACTTTCTTACCAGTCTACTAGAGACATTCAAGAATAAAGAACCTTTATGCTCTTATTAGATTGATGTAACATTTTAATTATTTTAATAAATTTATATTTCTTATTATTATTTATATTTTAAATAATTATTTTTTACTTTTTTATTACTTTTATTATATTTTTTAATACACCCTCTACCTAATACACCCTATCTAAACAAACCCTATTAAACTCTAATGAATGAAAATCATTGCTTTTCGTTTTTAACCATAAAAGTCCTTCTATTTCATCTTTATTAACTTTGTGACTGACTTTACTTCCTGGCATAATTTCCTTTCCATCTTCCTTCATTCTTTTTCCTTTCCACAATACACCATTGGATGACAAAAAGAAGTGGGCCCTACCATGCTCCGAGATGCATGATCTTAATAAGAAGGAGAACCTCCTTCATTTTACTGAATTGGCCAAGTCCTTGCAGCATTTCTCCATGATGGCAAGTACTTGGGCAGAAAGAATTGGCCTGAGAAGGAGGTGGTAAACTGTCATGAAGTATTGGAAACATCTACATGCTGCAACACAAAGACTTTCCTGTATGAATTGGAGTTGTTTCTGCATTTAGAAATTGAGGATACTGACTCGACAACAGCATGCCAGCTCCGACTTGGCAGGTTGAGTAATTTGGTATGTGGTTGCACAATTTCGTTGGACTTGAGGTGATACATCCAATCTATGAAATTATGAGCATGGTGGTTGGTGATGAGTCCGACCCAGCTCTAATTCACATGCTCAACGCCGATTCTTGGCAAGTTCATGGGTTATGTATAATTTGAGTTTGGTTGGAGGATTTATACCATTTGTACAACCAAAAATTCATTGTTTAATTTTAAAATAAAAAGACTTCACTGGCACAGTCATTGGATTTTTTTTGAGTGCTATATACTATATACCATTGCTCATGGCATCGTTTGCAATGTGTACAATTTCTCAGCAGGGGTGTAAAATTCACTAAAGCCGGCTTAGATCACAACTCCAGGTTTCTACTTAAAAATGCATCCTGTTAGCATTTGTTATTAATATAAATACCGCTTAGGCTGAGTATTATAATTGAGATTTGGGGAAATATTTCGAAATTACTTTTCTTATTTTGTTTATCCGCTTTAATAAATGTGACATTGAGTACCCTAGCAAACTTAATTTTTTTTTATATTTTTTCTATACTTTCAATTATTATCCTTTGTCTTTTTTATTCAAAAATAACATATATTTTATCTTTATTTATTGTATTTTCAACCATTACTCTTATCATGTTACATCATTTCCTCTACTTTTCACCTTTTCATATTCTACTTTTTTCTCCCATTTTCTGCTTCTTTTTCTAAATTTTAAACAAACACTTATTTAATTAACTTCAGATTTGGCGCGACACTGGAGCCAAACCAACCAAGCTGAACATTGAAGTGCTGCTCATATATATTCATTTGGGACCGATTAGAAACAAAATCCAAGAATCTTAGCCGGCAATTAAACCTCAGCAGATTTTGCAATGGACCCTAAGTGTGTTTTGTTGAATAATATGGTCTAAATGCCAATGAATGAATGGCTTTTATAGGCCTGACGATTAGTGGTTTTCTTTTGTCCTCTGGATTCGAACTTGGTGTGCTTTAGTGGTCCATGGTTTGGGATGTCCTAGGCATGGTTTTGTACATTGGGTTGGCGCAGGGCACATCGTAGGAGGCCCCAGTTATATTACTATAGCAAGCCAAGCTCTGTACCAAAACTCTTTCTGGATCTGGCCTGGTATCAGAGTATCATACCAAGATACCAGGATGGAAACCTTTAAATTGAATCCATGTTAACCTAATCATCATCTGGTTAAACTCAAAATATAGAAAAAGGCATAAGGAGTCATTTAAATTATAAACAAAGAGTATATTGTTATGGATAATCATGATTTCCTCCCTATCTATTATAATCATTTGACGGCATGGAAGGGTGACTTTGGCTTAAGGCTACAACTGCAAAAGGACTATTGAGATGCAGCGTTCATCAGGCAGGCCCCTCCTGGCAGGAAATCACCTATTTCGTGTGTTCAAAAGGTAAGAGTGTGGACATATGGCTGCATTTCTCACGGCAATACTTGCATATGCAGCTCCATTTTCATTAGCCATCTCATCTGTAATGTAATGATCACATCGACAGTTTCAAGGGAATATAGTCACCCATCCAAACTGTTTCCATGAACCATCCATCTTAATGATGGTATTTCATTGCCAACATGCACAAATGAATGACTGAGATGCTGAGATGCACCCTGCACACATCATATTACTTTCGGAAATTATTGTGGAGAGCAATCCATAAAGGAAAAAAGAGAAAGAAGCTGACTAAAACTATCAATTTTTTTCTTTTTAAATGAACTATCATGGGCAAGGATTTGGATACAATGCATGAACTCTGTTTATCTCTGCAATTATTTCCTGGGTAAGATGAACATTGCATGCTTCAACGACTTCTCTCAGCTGCCATGGTTTGGTTGCTCCAAAAATTGCACTGGCCACCAGAGGATGCTTCAAGACAAATGCTTCAAAGGTAAAGAGCAAGAGAATGAGAAGTCAACTGAACAAACAGACATCCAAATAGAAAACTGCTGCTAAAGTGCTCCATTTCAAGCAGCAAGACAGGCTAAAGGATCAGTATTGTTGGCGTGAACCTTGCAATACTGATTTTACAGTTCACCTCATGAATTGAATCATTGCATGGCTCTAAATTAGGAGATTAAATGAAGATTATGTCATAAGATTAAAGTTGCCTATAAACCAGAAAATCACAAAAGCTACAAGGTGTTGGGCGTTTCACATAAAATGGATAGAGACAAAATTACAGAGAGAAATAATCTTAAACAGGTAATGATAACCCATACCAATTGCAAGGGATACCGGATTAATGGAATACTTCTTTGCAATATTTAGGTACTCCTGAAAGTGATTCACAGATAAGACGACTTTAGCATGTCAATTTAAGGGTATTGATTCAATACCACTAGCAGACATTGAAATTTCCGCACTGCCCCATTGCAAACCATGTGATGGTGCAGACAGAATCCCCACCATCCATGAGAACCTTTACTTTTCATACAAGTAGCCTATTCAAAAACAATGAGAAAAAGAGAAAACCACATGCATTTCTATCACTCCCAATCACTTCCCACCATTGAGAAGTCCAGAACAACCAAAAGAAGTCTCTCACCTCTCTCTTCTCACTCATCCCTGCATTGCCTATGAAGGAATCTCTCCTCTCTCCATCTCCACTCATTACTAAGAAATCTCCTGCATCGCTCATCTCTTCTGGTACACAGCCAGCAGCTCTTACATCCCATGACAACAAAAGACCTCCAACCCAGCCCAACAAACTGTTGTCTTGCATTGCACCAATCCAAAATGCACGATTGGAAAACACAAATTATGAGTGACGCAGCCTCTTAGCTATGAAAACAGATGCCCACTGCATGCACTCCCAGGAGTGAAATGGACTGAGAGAGTACATGATCTCTCTCCCACCACCATTCTGCATTGCACCACCCCACAGTGTATCTACTCACAGTCAAAAGTCCATGGAAATATCACTGCCGAGCATTCAAATATTAGGAATCTCGCGGTATCTGTGTTGAATTCTGTGTTGTTGTTGTTTTTTTCTTTTCGTCATTTTTTCATTGGAATGGGGTATCAAGGGAATGGTTTTGTTGAGAATGGATTTTTCATCCAGTCTCTGAATGGACAGTCCAGAGAAATTTAATACATAAGTCTGGAAACGTTGGCCAGCAATATCAAAATGTGGATTCCACGCCTGAAAATCAGTCATGAGTAGAAGTCTATGCCACACAGTGGAATGCAAAAGCCTCTCAACACAAAATGGCTGTGAGCGGAGTTACCACTTTCTGGAAATTGTCATGAACAGAGTCAGGGAGGCAGCACAGTTGAAGGCAAATTTGTTAGGCGCACAATCAATGCAATACCAGAAGCGGGGAATACATGTTCGGAGCCCAAATTTAGCCAACAAATGTTATTTTAACCCGTCTTGCCAGCAATGTGGTAGCATAGCCTATTGTTTAGCATGGCAACTTCAAGGCCACCATCGCAAGCTGGATTTAATTAATGGCTTGGGTCGTCTAAGTGATAAGTCAGTTAGATGGTTGAAATCAATATTCCAATATATAAATTCCAAATGAACTTGGAACTAAATTCAGTCAGGAAGTTCAAGATATCGCTCGGAATCCAAACACCCATGCAATTTGGTAATTTAATCAAATTATTTTATTAGTGTTTCAGTAATTCCAGTGGTATTTCCAATCATATTATTTCATTGGAAAATGCAGACCAAAATACTAAAAATAGGCTGGAATTAAGCTGTGGTGGGACCATGGTCAATGCAACATCACTTATATAGTTATTTGGCTCCACTCCCAACGAGAGGAGTTGAAGAGCAAACGACTGCTAGTGAGAAGAGTTGAAGACCAAACTACATTCAAAAGAGTGGAGTTGGGAAAATTACACTCCACCCCAAAGAAAGGAATTAGAAAAATTACAGTCCACTCCCAAGAAGTGGAGTTGGGAAAATTACACTCCACTCCCAAAGAATGGAATCGGGCCATGGGAGGCTATAAATAGGTCATTTTTCTCTCATTGGAAAGAACTCTCTATAGGGACATTTGAAGGCTTGAGAACTCTTCAAAAGACAGGTGTTTCTCCTAACACCAGTGGCTCTTAGCCCATTGGTAATTTCTCTTGGTGCCTGAGGACACTTTGCTATGACCCACCATGACACACATGTAGGTCCCACCCATGCTGCGGTAATGATGGGCCCACAAAATTGCAATAAATAACAAGATAATGTTATTTTGGATAACTAAAGCTCAATAAAACCTATTAAAATATTAATTAAACCTTGAGAATGACATAGTTGCTCTCAAAAATAACTCACAGAATCAGGAAGATGATGACATGTATCCTGCTTATTGTCCTAAGCTGATTAAGAAAATATATTAAGAACTTTCATTGGCACTAATTGTTGTCATTAGGGTTAATTATGATTGAGCTTAATTAACTCAAGTGTGATTAGGCTTAATTTATGCATTCTGCCTCTACAATCTCTCACAGGCTAAATAGCAGATCACCCGCTTCTAGTTTTCTATGGGATATTAAAAAATATCACTTACCCAATTACTCAACTATCTGAATCTAGGACTAAGTCATCAAGTTACTGAGTTGTGACTCACCGAGTCAAACCAAGCAAAACCATTTTTATTAACTAGACTCAATCCACTTAGTCTCACTTTTTCCTAAGTTTATCACGGGTAATTAAGATAGTTGAGTCATCGCTAAGTTAATATGTTATGACTCACTAAGTCAAACTCAGTATACTTGGTCCCGCTTTTATTAAGCTTCTCAAGAGTAATTGAAAGAGTTAAGCACACATTGAGTCATTGAGTCGTGACTCACTGAGTCAAATCAAGTCAATCTGGTCTTGCTTTTCCTAAGCTTTTCACAAGTAATTGAAAGAGCTGAGCCCTCATCGAGTCACTAAATCCAAACACCCAGTCTACCTAGTCTCGTTCTTCCTAAGCTTCTCTCGAGAATATAAGATAGTTGAATCACCGAGTCACTGAATTGTGACTCACCTAGTTAAACTCTGTTATGACCTAATTCATGTCACCTATCATTTCTAGGCTTTTTATGGTTATAAGAAAAGTCGAGCAACCCAATTTTCTGTTTTTCTTCGTGTCTTTCGGGCCTAAATACAAAGAAGTCACCCAATCTTAATTCCTTGGTGGGATAAAACAATGAGTATCAAAACATATTATTTAGGTTGACCCAATGCCTAATAACCCAATCTAGAACCATGTCATCTTCTCCGCTCACTAGCTTAAGAAGATCCACAAAATGTCAAGTCATTGCAATATGCTCGGCGATTCCAAAAAAAACACATCCACTCAAAGGAGAGTGTTTATCTTGGGTCTCTAAATGCATTAAACTTTTCCTTTTAATCAAGGGTTTTCTTTCATGGTGAAAATGTAAAGAGGATCATTTTGGTCTAGAATGTGAACATACAATTTTCTAATATACATAACAAGTGTAATTATCTGAGTACAAGTGTAATTATCTGAGTACATCATAAATGGAAGTTGTTTTCATTCGTTTCATAATCACAAGAAATGTGCATTGATGTTACAAATTTTCCATTTCATTTTCTTTTTGTCTTTGTTACAGGTTTACTTTTGGCTATTATTCAATGAATTCTCTCCTTCCTTTGTAATATAATTTTCTCCTTCTATCATGGTTGATCGATTTCAGAATCCCAGTGCTTGTATGTGCTCTTATATGTTTATATGCCCCTGGCTATGTATTATGCACACCGAGCTATTTTTGTTGGTTGGGTTGAGGGTCACAATTCTACATGTTAGCCAACACATGCATAAGATGTTGAATTGTCAAGCACCAGAAATGAATTGCATATGCTAAATGAGTGATAAACTGAGATAAAATGAAAGTTAGCAGCCACTTGTATCAGTTAAAGGAAACTGAATGGTAACAAGGCTCTATTGAGTTGGATTAAGAAGAATGCAAAGAGAAAAAGATTTGGTCATTGAGAAGAGGGATTTCTTCATAGGTGACATGAAGTTGGGCAAGCAGAGATAGATGAACAAGAGAAATTTCTAATGGGAGTTCTTGTTGCTGGAGAGGAGGAGTGTGGCAGAGAAAGAAATGCATGTGAATTTTATTTTATTTTTTTCAAAAAGGCTACTCACATGAAAAGGAAAGATGGTGGGGATTCTGCCCACACCATCCAACGTTTAAGAAGGGGCAGCAAGGAAATTTCAATGCCTACTGACAGTATTGAATCAAAACTCACGAAGTATTTCTTATGATAATAAAAAATCAAAGATAGATCGAAAGAATCTGAGAAATACCCATGAAATATCGCATTAACCCTATTCACATAGAACTAGTAACCAAACAAGGCAGGCAGACTTGCAACAACTTATTAGATGATTGGCTTTTAAGGAGTAAAAAAAATTAAATACCCTTGTAGCAGCTTTTACACAAGCACTGGACAATTTATATCTGGATTCACCTTCAGAATATCTCCCTGGCAGGAAAACATGATAAAATGTAGCAGTTAAACAATCTGTAACTTCTTGTCCTTTTTCTCCTTTGTGAAGATTAATGTCCAGTATGCTGTAGATTCTACCTCTAAAAACATTAATAGAGAAGGAATGAGTTGCCAATTCTACCTCTAAAAAGATTCATAGAGAATGAATGAGTCACCAATTCTACCTCTAAAAAGATTCATTCGTGCATCAGGAGGCCCACCATCTGATGAGAAGTACTTCCCTGAAAGTATGCCCATGGCCAAAGGACTGTATGCCAACAAGCTGATTCTGAAAGTTTCATATGTAAACCAGGTAAATGATGACTGCATCAGGAGAAAATAGAATAATATCTAGAACTCAAAATATACTATGTAGATATGACTAGTGCTTGCCAAAAATGAACATAATTTGAGATATATGTCAACATATATCTCAAATTAGCACTAGAAAGCTCTCTCCAAATGCAAATCAAATACTTCTTTCTTTTCTTCTTTCCATTTCAGCCATATAGAAGTCATATTTGGTAAGACCATGCTAATTGGGTGCTTGAGTGATTACATTCCTAGCTTATGCACATGATTTGAGACGAATACACTGATTAAAATAGACAACTTACTAACTCTAGTTTGCTAAATTATTATAAATTTTAGAGTTATTTGCAAATATACCAACGTTATTTCATCAATATTGCAAATATACTCTCGATGTTTTATAAATAAACCCACTTTATTTGAGCAATATTGCAAATTCACCCACGCTGTTAGGGTTCCATCTCATCCCATTAAAAAAAAAAAAGTTAAAATTCCCAAAATAGCTGTCTTCTTCTTCTTCCTACCATGACCAACCAAAAATCTTAAAAAACCCTAATGCCGACTACAAGGAAGAAGTAGGTTCAGTTGTTGCCAGATCATTGCAAATCTACTGGGGCCATGAATGGTGCAGTTGCAGATGTTTGAGGTGCATTCATGTGCATTTTGGGGGTACTAACCAATGCACACCTGTAAGGATGCTATAGATTTAGGGAGTCGCCACCAACCAGAGTTGAAACCATCTAAATTTGAATAACTGGTCTACAAGAGAGATCTAGGCAAGTACTTAGTTGTTTCCACAGCCCAAAGGAGTCTCTGAACAAGGTGCTTCATGTAGAAGCTAACTGAGTTGGGTCAATGACCCATGTCTTCAATGGTAGATTGTGATTCAAAATTTTCATCAAACATGAAATATGCCAATACGATTCAAAGGACGATGATAAACCGAATAATGTAGGGATGCTCCTATATCTCTAAAACAAACACTTAAAATGTAACCAATCAAAAATTAAGGGTAGAGATCACGCGTCATTGCCAAGGGAATTTCATCTTCCTTTTCCATTACTTTTTTTCAAAAGAGAGGATCATTTAAATGGATATAATCTCCTCAATCTCATACCAAAAGGCCAACACCCTCAATTCTCATAGAATTGGGAAGTACCTCCTAGCTTAGAGATTGAAGAAACTATCCATCATCCTCCTTCTCCCCATGACTTCTCTTCTACTCCCATATTTTTCTTTCAAAGGCTAAATAGTAAGAGTGGTAAGATGGAAGCAGAGTTTCTCCCTTTTTGATGTTCAAAACCCCCCCTTAATGCAGAGAGGAGCTCTTTATTTATAGCTTTTTGGGGTGGCATTTTGTTAGTTTTAAGGTCTCACATTGGCAAGCATAAAAGAAATAAAACTAATCACCCTTTTCATTTGATTAAACATGCCTTACAGGGAATAAACACCAATGAGGAGGCAATTTTATGATAAATGGAGATCGACAGCCTGGGACGCAAAATAAGTTTGCATCTCAGGATGTACCCCACTGTCTAGTTTTTGCCATTGTGTCCCAGTATGTTTTTTTTCTTCCTGCATTTAGGGGGGTGTCAACAACACCAAACTCCCTTTCAGACCCATCATCAAGACCTCTTGGCTCGCCCTACAAACAACATCGATGGCTACTCTGATTGTTTTAAGGAGAAGATTAATTGCTTGCATCAGCATGGATTTGAAGAAGATGAGCTCCTCCTTGATGATGCAGGTATCGAGGACGAAGAGGAAGACTGGGAGAGGGGGATCATGAGAAAAGAGCTTGGCGAATAGGTTGTATTCAAAGATTCAGATATGGTGGGGAAAGTGGTTGCATTGGAATCAGAAAGGGCAAATCAAAATCTTGGTGACATAGTCAATGGTGCAGAGAGGATGGAACAGCAGGAGCCGCAGCAGGGGGGGGTGTGGGGGAGGGGGAGAGGGTGTGCATAAATGGAGGTGGGTTTGAGAGGGGTGTAGATGGCAGAGACAACGATCATGCAGCAAACGACCATGATAAGTTTTGCGTGTTGATGAGGTCATTTTTGATATAGTCGTGATTACAGAGGCAATGGAGGGGGGTTTGAGAGGGGTGTAGATGGCATGACAACTTCCTACTTTGATCTTGGAATCACGTTCCACGATAAGTTTTGCATGGTGATGAGGCCGACAAGGAGGAGGAATGATATAATTGATGACTTATGAGGTTGTTTTTTATATAGTCATGATTACAAAGAAAAACTATTTTTTAAACAAAGGGTGCATATTTGCAATATCGATGAAACAATATGGGTAGGAAGAGGTGGAGAAGGAATGATGCAGTAGGCTACTTATGAGGTCGTTTTTATATAGTCATGATTACAAAGAAGAACTATTTTTCAAACAAAGGGTGCATATTTGCAATATCGATTAAACAATATGGTTATTTTTGCAATGGTATATTTGCAAATAATGAGATTAAAAATGAGAAAACCACATTATGCCAGCCCCCACATTTGCAAAATTTGTTCTAACCAGAACTTTCCCTAACAATTTAAAGTTTTCTATGTTCTGCTCAATCTCAACCCTTAGTTCTACAGTTCCTGTGAGGACCCCAATCAATGGTTCTTTGATACACAGGTATGAAATGCTTGAGATAGTTATATTCCTCCCTCCCAATTCTGCAATCCTCTAGCAAATATTGCTTTTAAAGTCAGTTCATTAACATCCAAAACCACACTCAAATTGTCATTTTTATGTAGGCTACAATATGCCCAAATCAATATGTTGGTATTTCTACCTAAGTGTGCTTGTGCAGAATCCAAATCAGTCACCTATTGTGAATATCAAGATAATTGTCGCACATTTGATGCTCTCACAGAATAGAAAAAGAAGACATCAGTTGATCCACAAATATTGTAAACAAATCCATCGAGACCAAACTTCACAACAACGAGCATCAGATCAGTTCTCTTACCGCTCATGATGACAGCATTCAGCCAATCCACAATCGAAACTCCGGCACAGTAGGCTGTAGGAGTTCTATTGTAAAAATTGTGAGAATTTTACAAGGAAATTGATTGGGTAAAGCAGCTATCTCAGAAACTATAGAAAGAAAAGGACAGCATGAAAGCATTGCACTGAAACAGAATGAATCCATACCTGAATGGAAACAATTTTTGGATAATGACTAGCACCGCTCGCAAGCTGAAGGAACTTCATTACACCATATGGAGTTTCATTGCTGAGCCCCACATATCTAATCTAGAGAAAGATTGCTGAACTATGAGAACTGTTCACAACTAATAGAGATCATTTCATGGTGTAATTTCATGAGCATACCTTACCAGCGTCCATGGCCCTTCTGAAGGCCTCAAGCTGTTCTTCAATAGGAACGGAACTGAATTGTCGGATTGAATTATAATCAGTTTCACCAAACATGGGAACGTAGCTACAAGGAGAGCACATATCCCAGATAAGAAAATAGAGAAGGTGAAAAAACGGTTGGCAAATGAACCTAAACTTGGTTCCTTCAAATGATTCTCATTTATCTGCATTGCTGTCTTCTTTATGTTAAAAGTTTCACAAAAGAAAATTAGACAAACATACAAACCGATCAGGCCAATGTATCTGATGAAGATCAATGTAGTCAGTCTGCATTCGCAATAAACTGCACCACATAAAACCAAGTGATCGCTTCAAATAAATTAGGAAGAATATAAGTAATTAATGCCTAAAATAAATTAGGAAGAATAAATTCCATTCTCATTACAATAACACTTGAGGAAGAATAAGAAAGATCTCCGGATACAGAGTAAATTCAACAGTGGAAACTAACGCATCTGGAGATAACACATGTGAAGCACAAGATCCGGAAACAAATCTGGCGAGTTCCAGCCATGAGTTTGAGTTTAGGGTTATCAGATTGACTGTGGAAAAGCGACATCACATGGATGACTTAGATACTTTTTTGAATGGTGGAAGAATCACTAAGTAAGCCAGAGGCTATTTTCTTCCACTTAGAAGAGTCTCATATGAGTTAATTGGTTCTCCCAGACACATGCTGTGATGCATCCACTTCCATCCAATGTCCATTTCTCTCTATATTAATGCTTTTCTATGCCTTTAATGGAAAACAATGGCAGGAAGAAGATCTTTGATACAGATCTCATAAACAAGCTATTGATTCTTTTCATGTTGGGCTCCAATTCTGGCTTCCTACTGCAAAGGTCCGACTCATCTTGGATAAGAATAATAAAAGGCACAGTGTAGACAGATCTAACCTATCATCAATAGCCTGTAAGACGTTATCAGCATCTAAGGACTTGGGGCCACCTCTAATCCAAGTCATCCGCCCAGATGGTCCTGCAACCTATGTGGGTAAAGCACAAAACAAAATTAAGTAACAAGAGTGAAACATGTGCAAGTGCAACATTCAAAGTACTTGTGTCTTTGTAATTTCTTTTTCTTTTCTTTTCTTTTCTTTTTTCCTTTGAACTCTTCGACGAATGTGTAATGTTGTGTTGTCATCTAAAAAGTTGAAGAATCCAAGCATACAACCTTTGTAGCCAAGACAATGCGATCACGCGGAATTCTCCGCTCTTTGATCCAACGGCCGATATACTCTTCACTCCTCCCATACGTTGCAGCTCGCTGAGGCACGGGATACCTGTGGAAAAACAAAGAAATTCCAATTGCCACAGAGAGATCAGAAGGAAAAATAATAAAAATAGAGCAGAAAAGTCTCATGAAGAAGACATTTCGGCAGTGTCAAAGAAGTTGATTCCGGCATGGAAAGCCTGATCTAGAAGATCGAACGACTGCTGCTGGGAGTTCTGCTCTCCAAATGTCATCGTTCCTGAAGAAAAAGAATGATTTTCAAGAACTCAAGTAAGAAGAGAAGGGGTGAAAGGAGAGAGAGAGAGAGAGAGAGAGAGAGAGAGAGAGAGAGAGAGAGTGGTGTAAGACCTAAGCAGAGCCTGGAAACCTTCAAATCAGGAGCGATGTTGAAGAAAGGAATTGAAGCAGCAGCTGCTGCTGCCGCCATTGGCGTTGCCACTGTCAGCGATAAGCTACAGAGAAATAGATAGAAAGGGGATGTTAGAACTCGCGGGTGTTTTTAAAATTGGTGCAAAAGAAATGGAGGATTTTTTTTAAAAAAAAAATCTGATGGGAATATAAAAACAAAGACAGAAAACAAGTATCACAAGGTAATTTCCATGCCTCTAATAAGTTTGAAATTGGATTTGTTTCGCTGGACTGGCAGCTTCATTTGTGGAATGAAAAGGAAAAGAAATTAAAGGAATTCAAAGAAAAGATGTCACCCCACGTATAGAGGATAATGCGGAAGGCAAAGATAAAATAAATATTTTTTTTTGAAAAATATAGATAATAGTTGAAAAATCTGAATTGTTGGAATTTATAAATCACATTAGTAGATTTAAGATTTTCTTTTCCTGATTCTTATTTTCTTTTTATCCAACTAATACGCCTGCAAATATTCTTGGTTTTAACAATACCCTTAGCTACACCTATCTTTTTACAAAAATTTTACCGGGTTGGATGAGAGTTGCATTTGCTAAGTATTTTATAAGCTACATCTTGTGATATGATAAGATATTATAGCTATTTTTAACAATTTTACCTTTCCCATTATTAACTATATTCTCAATCACTCCCCCTTATTTTTCCCTTCATTTTTAACTCACATCAGTATGTATTTCAAACTACCAAGCTAATACATATAAGGCTTCTGAGCAGCCTTCTTTTTAATTGCTCCATGTCCATCTGTGTTCCTGCATGTTTGAGCTGGTTGGATGTAGATGTTGATGCGGGTGCCGCATGGAGTGATCTTCTGCTCAATATGGTGTTTTAGGACAGAATACCCAACTGAGGAAGCACCTGGTCTCTGTTTGGTGCCCACCCAAATCTTTGATGAATGCAATGGAATGAATTCCTAATCATATATAAGCGAGCCGCAGAAATTAGCAGACTTCGGACATCCCGTCGTTGGAATGAATATGTGGTCTTTGAGTTCCTGCAAAAGCATTTTTTTTCACATTATCCAAACATGCCTTGATTCTTTCCCTCCAATGACAGACAAGCACTGCAGCGCAGCTCCCTTCCCCCTGAAATGAGATACTACAGTCATCTAAAATTGTTTCCTGAGAAGTTGGATACAAAAGTGATGGGCATCAACTGCATGGCCATTTTTATTAGGCTTTTAGCTTAGTCAGCATAGTGGTATTTCAGTTTGCACCAGAGACAATCCTTCAGTGGATCTTCTGCACGGCTGTCACCGACCAGAAAGAGAAGAAGCTTGCTATTGAGCCCAGCATTTGGCTCCTCTTGGAATAAAATCCTTTTTAACCTTCGTTCTGTCAGATTTATTCGTGGGTTTTTCCAATCAGAGAGATGCTTCAGTCATCCATCATTTGTAGTTCGCACACCAACATAAACAGCTTGATCAGTGGAATATGGAGCCACACACACCCATGCAAAAATGAGAAACTAAACACTAGTTTCAATAGTTTCAATTTGCATTGCCCGAAATGAGACTCCATCCATAGCATGGATAAGAAACGAAACGGTAGACTGTAGAGATACAACCAGCGAATCAATTGTTTGTGTTGTTATATGAAAGATTAATGTACATTGTCACGTTCCTGCCAGCAGGAATAATGAGAAGTGTAAAAATCAAAGCAATGAATCACAAGTGGGACAACGTGGATATTGCAAGGTCACCAACATCTTTACACGTTCCATGATGCATCAACCCACTGGCAGCCACACTATCAGGTGCATGTGAAATAATAAGTGCATTGAGCAAACCCCTACCACTGACCATGTTATACCAGGAAAACACCTGATATTCGGATGCAGAGACGGCCAAAAAATTAAGGTCACAAACAACATTGTCACTCTGACTTTCTGTCTGCAGATGACCATCTTCCTGATATTGGGCACAAAATCTCATGCAGATTTTGCAATACTCCTCTGTCATATATGTTGTCTTTAACAACCACCTCTTCATTCTCCAGTGGAGACCTACGGAAGAACATCCTCCATTTGCTCTCCTTAGGCCTTTTGTCTCCATTGATTGCAGAAACACTAGCCTTCAAAGCTGCACTGCTGGCCTTGGCTTCATTTAACTTCCTTTTCCAGAGTACGTAGTCTTCCCACTTGAAAGTCTGTGGCCTCAAGGAGAAAAACCATCATTAGGAAATTAATGTGCATCCTATCAGTGGGTCCAATTGCAGAACCATGGCCTCTAATGAAGCATACAGATGTGGCAAGGATGCAAAGCCAGAGGGTCATAAGGAATTTACCTCATTGGTAGTTGTGTTTGTAAGGCAAAGATGGGCATGGTATCCCAAGAAGCCAGCCAGTAGCAAGGAAACTATGGCAAGGAACACCATTAGCAGAATCTGCATATTATACGAGCTTAAAAGCCACTGCAATATGAATAAGAAGAGTTCACTCTTTAGGGAGACAAGATAAACAACAAAATTAGATTTTGCAAGGAACTATGAATTAGGAAAGCTCTAAGCCTCTTGAGTGTACACTGCAGTTTCTTAAAGAAACTTGACTCTTTGGCTGTGTCCAATGCATGAATCCATGTCAATCAAAACCATCCAAATCAAGCCTCATTCTAGAATGTATATCCTCAAGTCACATACATTTTGCAATCCTAGTGATCAGGCTGTTAGACATGAACACACATAAAAAAGCAATCATGTAATGGGCCCATGTCATGGACATCGGAAATATGGATGGCATGTCAAAAGAGTATGCAAGATATGAAACAAAACACGCAATAAATTTGTCTCACCTGCACAACATGAGGATACAAACTGAAGAAAGAATTCTCAAGGCCATAGTAAACTGCAAAAGGAGAGGAAAAAATTTTTCTGATCAGACCACAGGCATGTCAGCAGAAGATAAGGCATGAATGTACATTGCAATACCTGTTAGAATGTAAATAACCTGGCGCTCTTTTATTTCACCAGCAAGAACCAAGCCAAGAACAATTGCTCCATATAAACAAAGACAGAAATGCCTGGAAAAGGAGACAAATAGACATAAAAGCTGATATAACTGATAACAAGGGTGCAAAGAATGATCCATGCACAATGAAAACATAGAAAAGGATATTTTGCAGATAAGATTACAAATACGACAAAATTATTTAAATATTTCAACATTTTGCTACACGTGTGAATAATCTTTCCACAACCTGGTATCAAACATTAAATACCATTCATTTTCTTTTCATTTTTGTTATTTTTTCCCTGGTTGTTTCATCTCTTTGTAATAATTGTTAGCTTTCTTTTCTGTAGCATGTTTTATTTCTTCAACCAAATAATTCCAACATCTGATAGATCATAGAAAACAAAGCATAAAACAGTTCCAACTCACCAAGCAAAAGTATTAACAAGTGACAGGTAAAGCATGTTTAAATGCTCCTTTGTGAGTAAAATGCTAGAATGAATGAACTGTCTCACTTAGAATTGCTTGCATCTGAACCAGTCACACAACCATCAATCCACAAGGTTATGATTCATAAAACAACCAACAATCTTCCTTACACAGTGCATTTTTAGTCGTCTTTGTGAAAAGAACCCTTAGTCTAGTCCATGCTGGACTCTAATTTGGATAATGGAATGGTTATTTCCAAATGTAGTACATCGCCCTACCCTCATTAGAGGCACTGCAGGTTTTGACCACCCATGTTCATCAGATAATTTGCTACCCTCTGAAACTACAAAATCACAAGAAACATGACCAGTCTAGAATCTAGATCAGTCTCTGTTATAATCTACAATCTGACATCTGGAATGAAGTTTCCAACTTCATGGTAGAAAATATTACATAAACCAAACATGGTATGGAGACCAGGCAAATAACTGGGAAATAAATGTAGCCAGAACATATAATTGAGTTACTGAGAGATCACAGGTGAGACCGTTATTTGCCTCAAAGGACAGTAGCAAGACCAATAGGATACCATCACCATTCAGAAGGATTAAGAACTTGGGGTCTCCAGCTTATGCTCAATCCATAGATGAAATTAAGAAGGGCAAGTTGCTGGTTGCAAGTATAATGGGTACCACCATTTGTGCTGGTGGTCTCCTACTTCAAGAAACAAAAACAAATATGCTTTAGCACATGGAATACTTCATGATATCATAAAAGTTGAGAAGATGAGAAAATAGTGTTAAAAATGTCACATAAACTAACAATGATATGAAAGAACTACCACCTTGAGGGCTTATGTGAATGCTGATGATTCAAGTACATGAACAAATATTGTTAGTAAATACAGAAGCATAATTTTTTTATGAATTATAGAACAATGATTAAAAACCACTCAAGCAACTAGTTCACAAAAGCAGTAGATAAACTCTTCTAGCACATGAAAGACAGAAGGAAAAGAAACCTCTCTTGAATGCATGAAGAGGTCAAATGTAAAAAGTAATTGCTACTTCAGCAGCAAAAAATCTCACCAGAGAAGAAAAGCCATGAAATATCGGACATTTTTCTCCCCAATGCAATTATTCTGCAAAAAAAGGTAGAAAGTTAGATAATTAAGATGCTTCATGTAAATTCTTCATACCTTTGTGTGCATGCAACCTGCCCAGATGTAATGCATGTGCAAAGACCAAGCCATTGATAAATGGATGCAAAACAGGTCAAAGATCCAAGTTACCATTAAGTGCACAGACCATATATATGCTCCGTTCTAAACTCAGGCCAATCTATTCTTCACATGGATCAGTGTGCTTAGTTTAGTTTGGTTCAAGCTTCAACTGTACATTCTTTTCCCCTGACAAATGCAGTAAGTCAGTGAGGCAAATACCTGACTTCTGGAGAAGTAGCCAGTGGGACAAATGGCACCAAACAATGGATCTGAACCTTGCATCTCTCATATGTACAGGTGGAATTAGTGAAACTCTTATATGCCACCAATTGTCTAGGGTTCCACTGGAAATTGCTAACATAAATAAAAACAAGGGAGAGAACTAACCATCCATCCACAATGGTGGTCAAATCGAGCAACACAACGGTCACATACGCGACAGTGTTTTGACCTAGCAGGTCTGAATAAGCACAAAAACCATTAGAAAAATGGAAAGTTTAGACTGTTGAAACAATTGCACAACTTGCAGAGTAAAAGAGCACCTTAAAATCTTGCAAGTTGAACATTCCTTCTCTGTATATATTATATTGTCATAAGGATAAGCAGAGAGGTATTTGGAAACATTTTCAGCCTTAACAGTTCCTGGATCAGAAAAGCTAGTCAATAGAAAAAGGAGGATACCGACACCAACTGCCAAGGAGCTTGTGTACCTGCAAAAACATATTATGTCTTAGGATATTCTGAAAAGTATCACTTAAATGATTATACTGGTCTTGACTGTTAGAAGATGTAATGACTTTACATGTGATCCTCGCTTTCAAGAGATATGATGGTTACCAATGTGACTGCTTGCCCAAATATACCCACATGGATTCCATTTGGGAGATCTTGATTATTTATCTTGTGGGCCCCATCGTGTGCACTCCACAGTACAAACGTCAGGAGGATTTCCTGAACAGGTGGGCCACAAATGAATGAGAAAAGAAATGTCATGATTCTCATGATTCATAAAATTGGTACGGTCGATATTGCTGCAAATGTGACCCACCTGAGCCCCAGAACAAAAGCCAATGAACAATCCAAAAAGTAACTGCATTCAAGATACTACTCATAGAAGTGACATGGATAGTTCTCTTTAATATTATACCTGTGTACTCCACTAAGATAATACCCAGGAATATAGATGAAGGATGACTTCACAACAAAAAAATAAGTCACTCCAACTATTGCCAAATATATAATCTGTGAACAGGCAAATTTCACCAGAATAAGAATCCAACAAGAGCACAATATGTTGCTTCGTCAAAAGGAACAAAATATCAGTGTAAAAGAACATAACATAATATACATGAAATCATTAAATCCTAAGCATGCATCTTAACTACAAGACCACAAGATGCGATACAATTCTCAGTTGAAGTCATCATCATCATCTAGCTTTTTTCCAATTAATTAGGTTTACCTATATGAATTCTGTTATAATACTGTATGCTATCTAGGATTATTTTCTCCCCTTGGGCTTGAGACCATGCCTCCAAAAGTGTAACTCCATCCACATCCTCTTGAGCCTTCCCCTTGTTCTGTCTACGCTCTTTCCCAATTAACTGAGGTATAATTGCATGAATCCTATTGCCTCACTGTGCTCTATCTTGTACAATGACCTCTACAAAAAATTGGTCATAAAGTCTTTTCCAGCTACCTCTCTCCACTATTCTTTTAAGCATCTTCATTAATTCCTTACGACCTTCTACTTGAGCCAACCCAAGCTCCATAATATCACAAAATCCACAGAGTTGACAAGAGTAAATGCTGAATAATCTAAGAATCAGCCATTGTGCAAAAATGCATGTTAATAAATCATCCAATGAAAAACCAGGAGCCTCCCATGAAACACTAACCAAGGGAGATAAAAACTAGTAGAATCCAGTGATACGTTCAAACGACAAATAGAGCTTCTTTGGCTTACAAATGCCATCTGATAGGTTTCCAAACTCAAAAGTGAAAGTGAATGGCAGATTTCAAATTATCTGCCATGTAAAACAAGTGTGACTAGAAATGCTGGCTTTGCACTCACCAACAGTTAGTAGCATTAGCATGACATTGCCATCTAATAGTACAAGTAGTATTCATATCATCCAGGCACTCAACATCATTCAATGGAATAGATGTTTAAACCACTTAGAACTTTTCTTTTTCAACTGGAGTGAAACGATAGTAACGATAACACATGCAATTAACCAGCCAAGACTACAGAAACAACAACATCAAGATATCCAACCAATAAAGAATTGTTGAAATAACTAATTACATTACAAACCTGTAAAATTGGATTAGGCCGATCGCAACAAAAAGTCTGGACTGCAAGAACAGCATTTCTGCCTCGGGAGCCACACACAACGATTACAAACCGTCTGCAACAAAGAGAAGATGAAATCAATATGCAATGTAGATAGTACATTTCACATGGACATGAAAGAATTAATCAATCAGGATCTTCCGCTAAAGTTCAGCATGCCACTTTTGGTATAGCATGCATGTCAAATGATTCTATCTATTTGAAACCTAACCTATTTCTTGTATACATGACAGGGATAGCTACCACAACCTTATCGGATTTTTCTTTTTTCTTCATCTTTTTTTTATTCTTTATTTATTTTTGTCAACACCTCAAGAAATCTACTGTTCAAATTACCGATTACCTATTTCCCAACAAATCTTGGCTGTTCATTTTAGTTCACTCACTAGACCACTCATGCGCTTTCCCAGTGGGAAATAAGAAAATTCCCACGAACGCGGAGAGAACCCATTACAAAATTCACCTTCAGGAACTGAGAATTGACACTCAAGACTGTGGAGCTAATGACTCCAATTACCAACTACCCATTTCTCCAGGAAAAATCTTGATTATCAACTTAATATGCCATCAATCTAACGACAATACAGATCAATTGACTGCACCCATGAGTCCCATTGGGAAAATTTAATAGTTTCCCAACGACAAAGAGAAATTTCCACGAAAATTAGGATCACCCATTTCAGAATTTGTACTAAAAAATTGAAATTCGCGGGAGAGAGGGGGGGGGAGGTAGGTTACAGGAAATAGTCGTAGAGGCCGAATGTAATGAAGTTATGGATGCGCTCGATAAAGGTTCCCTGAAAGATGGGCCACTGACCGCAGAGGAATGAGATGAGCACCAACAGCGTCAGAAGACCATGGGCCACCAGCACCCACTGCACCTCCATCTCTCAATCTCCTCTCTCCTTCTCTCTCTTCTCTTCTTGGATCGATCGCCTTTTTATTAGGTGAAGGGCTTCCTAACAGCCCAGGAGAGCTCAGCGACAAGCACCATGCGATGGGTGGACCGTCTCTTCCGTTTTCTTTGGCGAGGTTCAAACATGCTTTCTGAACACAGACAGAAGAAACGAACGCATGGCACACGTGCGAGGATGGGCCGCACCGTTTACCCTCAAGTCTCAATTCTGGTGTCTCCACAATTCAATAGCAAAAGAGTTTCAAATTTTGAGTAGGCTACAGAGGAAGAGGAAGGGAGAATTTTGATGGCTTTATATTCCATCTCTCAAATGAGATGTAATGAGCTAACCCTAGTGCAACCATCCGAGTGGATAATCTTGCCAAAAATTTATCTCCATGTCTTGTGAAGCATATTTAACTTTTTAGGACGAGTGTTTTTTTATTGGTTAAAATCCTTTAGATGCCAATCATCTTATAATAATTTTAGCATTGGGTCCACTTGAAAATGAGGAAAAGAGATAGAAAACAAAAAAGTGGAAAAAAAAAAAAGAAAACGATGCAATGTAATGAAGGATAATAATTAAAAATAGGCAAGGTAAATAAACTTTCTTACCAAAAATATTAAAGAAATTAATAATAATGATAATAATTAAAAATATAAATAATAATAATGTTAAGAAATAGAGTTATTTAAGTAATTAAAAGGTCAAATGGCGCGGGAATGGGGACAAGAATTTTTTGGCCCTCTTTACCTCATTCTCCAAGGGAGTATTAATTCACATTATTTTTCTATAGAGATTTCAGTGCATATCTAATTGCCATTGTTTTTTATATGAAGTGCCCTCGATTTTACATTTTCGTAAATTTTTGGGGTTGTGGAAAGAAATCTTCAACCTTCCGATGCAAGCTATCCTCTTGCTTAGATTAGGCAGGGTTCTCACAAGTGACACATAGTAATGTAAAAAAATAAAATAAATGTAAAAATTATTATTAATTAAATATCACATCAAATAATAGAAGGTTTTTGAAAAATTGCACCCCTTTTGCATTTTTCGGCTCTGAAACTCCGGTTTACCATGCAAAATCGGACCCATGTGCAATTAGGTGGCCTGGTGATTCATGCTAACTTTACTTTTTCTGTTATCAAATATATCTTTATGAATTTTATGATTAATTACACATAAATTAAAATATCTTTTAGATCTTGACTAAACAAATAACATCAATAATGGTAAATAGATTTTATACATACATTCCCATGCGCTCCAAACCACGCATTTTTAACAGTAATAAAAACGTCTTCCGGCTGGATTTGCTTGGAAAATCCAGTTTTCAAAGCTTTTCTTAAGCTGTACTTCTCGTGATACTGCCTTTTTTTTATCAGTAGTTATATTTTTATTTAATACTCATTTATTCACTTTATAGTGGATGACGCCATCCCCTCTGTTCCTAGCATCATTTTTAACCACCCAAGAAAAGGCGGAAATCATTTCCAGAATTCCGAAAAACCAAGAACAAAAAGGCAATGTTACAACGAAAAAATAGAAGTACTTACAAAAATCTTTTCAGAAATTAATCAGTATACGACAATCGAAGCCGATATAAAAAAGTAGATTTTGGACAAAATCACACTCCACGCGCAAGAAAAGAAATTCAAAAAGTGATAAGTAAAGGTAGAGACAATCATGTCTTAGCGGGCAGTTGTGAACTAAAATCCAAGCCTTCTAACATAGCTTCACATACAAAGGCTCCTCCAACCGTACTTCGATTTTCGTTTCAATTAACAGGCCTAGCAGACATCCCATCGTACATCTAATCGTACCAAGTCACCACAAAACCCTATGTGCAGAGTTCTTACACCCAGGATTCGGCAGCCAAATTGAAAGTGACATTGACATTCAAAATCGCAAAGATATGAACTGAAATGCCCATGCTTTAGAATGAAATCGCCAAACAACTAATCTACCAAGCTTGCAAAATCAAGAGAAAGACGTTTGTTTCAAATTTGCATTTCATTTAAAGTAAACCCAGAAAAAACATTGGAGATTCACTGGTGTAGACACATAAACATCATGAACAAAGCCATGAAATCCTATCTAGCTCAAATTACACAAAAAAGGGGATAAAAAGTTGAAGAAAGAAAGAAAAAAAGATGCATTTACAACCAAAAACCGCCCATCAAAACCCCACTTGACGACAACCCTAGAACTCCTGAGAAACAGAACCAATCTCCCCCTTTTCTTTCCCTTGCTTCTTCGGCAGCAGCGACTGATGAATGTTAGGCAAAACCCCACCATTCGAAATGGTAACAGCCCCCAACAGCCTGCTAAGTTCCTCATCATTCCTCACCGCAAGTTGTATATGCCTAGGAATGATCCGACTCTTCTTGTTATCCCTAGCAGCATTTCCCGCTAGCTCAAGAACCTACAATAACCACAGGCATCAGAAGCCCGAAAAATGCAAGAACTTCACCCAAACTCAAGCAATGACATCCAAGATAAAGAGAAATAATGAAGCTATTTCCTAAGATGGCCTAAAAAAGAACAAATCCGATTCTACCAACCTCAGCGGCGAGATATTCAAGGACAGCAGAGAGGTAGACGGGAGCACCGGCGCCGACGCGCTCTGCATACCTCCCGGCCTTGAGGAACCTGGCGATCCTTCCGACGGGAAATTGAAGGCCGGCCTTTTGGGATCGAGAGACGGATTTGGTGGTCTTGGGCTTGCCTCTACCGCCCTTCTTCGTTCCTTCCGTCGAACTCATCTTCGATTTCTGTGAATTTCTGAAAACCTAAGCAGATTCTGGAGAATAAGGCAGTAATGTAGGTTTTGGAGCACTAAGGACGGAAGCAGAAGCGGGCAACGTTTATATAGGCGCAGCGCGGAAGAGTTTCTCTCAGATGATTGGCCGGTTCATGAATGTGGGGATTGCTGACGTGGCGAAAGAGTACTGTTTCAACACGCGGTGCGTGTACAACAGCTGTCTGTGGTGTCATATGCAGCCCTTCCATGTCAAAGGGTTCCGGAGCGGATTGTTGATGTAATCTACTCCGTTAATTCGTTTAATAAAGAAATTTAGCGTTAAAAAATCATAAAATTATGAATTTAAAGTTTACATAATTTACATGATTTTAAAAGTCAAGTCTAGAGTATTTTTTGTAATTCTAAGCAGGCTGATGGTTGAAACTTGTATATGAAAGAATTTGCATCTAATCAACCGTGCCCTAAAATGATGAAATGGAAGGGTGCAATTTGTGTACATAAAAGGTGGGATTTGTATCATGATTAGGTGTCACGACCCAATTTCAAAGATAACATGATTAAATGTCATTGTCGAGTAATTATCTCATGATCTATCACATTAAAAATGAAACATAACATGAAAGCCACTACGATAACTCACCAATTAAAAAAATTAAATATAATACAATCTTATACTAATGTCAAGTACAGTCCCTTACTAAAATAAAACATAAATACAACAAATATCCTTAAAATTACTCTACAATAACACTCTGCCATATCTATCCCTATGTCATGATTAACGCCCTTTACGAACAGCATTATTTAGAAAAAATGAATAATAATGGGTGAATCATACAACTCAATAAGTAAAATAGATACAATAGCACATGTGATAAAATATCATTCATATTACATCCTATACAATAATTTGTGTGATTTAGCAGATTTTAATATTGATCTAGAGATACATATCTCATCACTTTCATGTCACTCATCAAAACTCACTATTGACCATTATCTCATCAGGTCAACAACCCAAATCATATCCTAACTGTTTTGGCAAACTATAGTATCATTCTAAGAAGATACTTTACACGTTACTCTTAAAACCTCATGATCTGATCATCATCACAATATATAAACACCTCAAGTCATATCATGTTTGGGTTTAGCCAACTATAACATTGATTAAAGAAAATAACTCACATCCCTTATATGATGCTCATCAAACCTAATGATTTGGCCACCATTATAATATATTAACACCTCAAATCATATCATGATTGGTTTAGTGGACCACAATATTAATTTTAGGGAGTTAAAATCACATAATTTCAGTATTGATTATTCAAACATCATGATTTAGTCATTATTTGAAGAATCTAACTCTTTTATTAAATCTATAATATTTTAAAACCTTAAAATCGACTATCTAATCATCTAAATAGAAGATTGTGGGGTCTAGAAATCGGAAAATGATCTTTGTACCCATTTCCTCTCGTCAAGCCGCTGATGCTAGGCTAACATGCTTGGGCCACTTGCTCCCCTGGGCTTCTTTGTTGGGTTTGAGCCCAGTGAACATTGCCGCCACCACTGTCACTGGCTGGCCTGGTATCCGAGCTTGCCTAGCGATGGCCTAGTCTTTGAGCCCTCATGGTGCTTAGACTGGCCTAGGCCAACCCAAACGTAGTTTCTAACATGGTGACAACGATAATTTTCCTTGGGATTTTTTTTCCAGAATGCAAGCAACAAAAAATTATATTTTTCTTTGATTTCTAAATTTTCAAAATTTTTGAAAATTCATCCTTAGGTAATTAAAAATACACTAATCATTCCGTGTGATCCATTTGCAAATGGACTTTCCAAAAGTACTAAAATTTATGAAATTTTTATATTTTAAAATTATTACTTTTCATCATCCAAATAAAATCATTCAACCCAACTCAGAGATTGTTACTTTAGGTAAATACCAATACGAGAAAAACATCCAATGATTCAAATCTTGAAAAATTCGTACACAGCACCCTAAATAAATTTATTTTTATCAAGCATTAAATCTAGTAATCTACGTGGGACATTGTTTATATAGATAGCGTCCATGCAGATAGTATCCCATCCCATATTTTTTTAATTTTCATTTATAACAATATATACACATATTATTTTATAAATCCGATACACATATTATTTCATAAATTTAAGTCATAGGATGTATTCTACACCATGATAGGGTCATTTTAAGATGTATATGTAATAAAATAGATAGGAATATTTCATTATTCAAATAGTCAAATGACAATAATATTCTACCAAAACCATAGGGCATGTGAATACATGTATAACAAATCTTCAAAATAACATGTATATTATTTGTATTTAACATGTTTTGCTAACGTTTAAAATTATATTGACACATATATTCATCCATCCAAGACAACATTATTTCTTGTATACATCCCTACTAAAACAAAGTATGCGTACATTCAATTGAAGAGCTAATCTAATAAAATTATCACATATGAAACGTAAATATATCTATTCACTTACTTGATTGAAGATCCACAAAGATTAATTGGGTGAACTTTCTTTTCCTTCCCATAGGGGTGCAATTTGGGATTAGATTGAAGTTAACCATAACCCTAACCCAAGATCAAAAACCTTAATCTTACCCTAATCTAACTCTAATTTTAAAACCTCAACCCCAACCTAAATTCATTAGGTCAAGTTTAGGTTGAATTTAGGTTATGCGAATAAGTAAAAAAAATAATTATTCATTTTCAACATTCAACAACATTTAAATAAAATTAATCTATCATATACTTAAAATCTATATATCCAACAATAAACTAAAGTTCCAAATCTAAATAAGATAATAAGTTCATCAAATAACTAAATAAAACATAAGTTCAAATAATACTGAGTTATATTCAAGAAAATTTTTAAAAAAGACATTGAGATGAGGATGAAATTAGGGAGATAAGATTAATTAGACGAAAACACGCTTGTACTAAGAATAAATATAAGGATCATGAAAATGATATAAGATTGGTATATTATTTGTGCTTCAAAAGAAAATTTTTTTTTAAAAAAATAATATAACATGAATTATGAGAAGTAAAAATATATAATTTTGAGTTTTGTAATGAATAATATGCAATTCGGGTGGGTTTCGTGTTGAGTTGCCATCAACCTAAACCCAACCCAAATTAGAATTTAGGTTTAGGTTAACCCAAATTAGAATTCGGGTTCAACTTACCATTAACCCAAACCTTTAAAGTCTAACCCAAACCTTTAAAATCCGTCGGGTTGGATTGGGCTGCTTCGAGTCAACCCAACCCCAGTTGCTACTTCCTCGCACCCTTTGTTCTCTCAATCAAAACATTCCACTCAACTCTCTCCCTTTGTTCTCTCAATCAGAACATTCCACTCAACTCTCTCTCTCTCTCTCTCTCTCTCTCTCTTTCTCTCTCTCTCTCTCTCATGCTACCTCCCATCAACATATAAAATGTAGCCGCTACTATCCAACTGCCACCCAATAATGCATTAAAACCATGCATGTAGCCAATTTGAAAAACAAGACATGCCCATCTGCTCACACCAAAATCAAGGAGAAAATATGTTTCTGTTCACACGGAGACCCATTTACTGCAGGACATTACATTAGCGCCCTTCGGCTATATGGTGTTTTGCACAGTAGGTTGTAGGAAAACCAAGTATCATCTTTCCTTCTTGCAATTAGAAATGACAAGTGGCACAAGCCAAACTTGACTATTCATTGAACCTCATAATGAGCCTACTAAGTGCAGCTTTCCCCTCCTCGTCTAGAACTTTAGCTTGAACTATAAACGAGAAAGGAGAAAAAATAATCAAAGACTTGATATGAGAAAGCAGAGAAAGATAGGGCTTGGGTAATGATAATAAAATAGGATAAAATTATTAAAATAAATGAAGATAGATAATTAAAAAATTAAAAAGATGTGCTAAAAGGGACAAAAAGGGAAGAAAAATTTCTCCTGTTTTTCTTGTTGTCAAATAAAATCTTATTTTCTAAAGTAGTGTTTTATAACTAATTTTGATCGGTGGTTTTAATGTTTGCCCATAAAGAAACTAGATGAATAAATTAGAATCGAAAGTTGAATTTATGAATTGGTGAACTAATCAACTCAATGTTACTTTGAAGATTTTACAATTAGATTCTTTTTTTTTTCTTATTGTGGTTTTATGATTTAACTTCATAACTATCAATTTATACATTAAAACTTGCAAAAATAATTATCATATTTATACTGTATATCAAATGCCTTAACTTCTTATTTATTAATCGATTAATTCTAATATATCTTAGCAATATATTTATTACCCATCTATGAATGTGAGGGTAATTTTAAAGAACATCCAAGGGCTTTTCAGTGATATTTTATTGGCCAAGTTTAACTAACTTTGCGAATTGAATTTTAATTGACTTTGGGAATTGGATTTAATCAATGATTCAGGAGATGATTTGCATTTAAGCTTCAAAGTATTATATAGAGCTAGTTATATAAAAAATTATTACTAAGAATATATTGCTTATTAAAATTTTAAAAAATAGGTACAAAAATTATGTTATTTGCTAGTCAACTACAAGAAAATTTAGATTAAAATGAGAAATTATTAAAGATTTTATTCATAGGAGAAGTGTTTTGAGAAATTTTATAAAAGAAGAAAATTTATAGCCTATAATATTAATGTTATGCTAGTTATGAATTGACATGGCTTAAGACAAAATATCTAATGATTTGCATTATATATTTGAAGGGTTTAACTTTAAAGATATGTGGCACAATCGACCTTGTGGGATTAAACTACGATAATCAATTATCAATATCTTGACTGTATGAATGAATTGATTTTTTTACTAATGCTTTAAATTCCTTAAAATATTTAAATTTTTGATCATTTAAAAAATAAATCTAATTTATAACATGAAAAATCATCAATAAAAGAAGTGTGGTGCCTAAATCCCTTAATTATTTGATTAGATTCAAGTCTTAAACATTACTATGAATGAAATTGAGAGGATGTTTGATTGTACTTATAAATAACACAAATGGATATCAATTCACCCTCATAAATTCACATGCTTCACACATTTGATCTTAAGCAAACTTGACAAGTTATATTCTAATTAGAGGACTCTTGATTAATATATCTCTAATTATAATTAAACTATATATGAGATTGTAAAATCTTAATACTTAATTTTAGGATAAACAAGACCAACTATGCTTTATGGGGTAGAATGTTCGGTAGTTAAATAACAACATATGTATAGAACAAATATAACTAGAATGAAGATGTTGAGATGAATGAGTGAAATTTAAAAATAAAGTAATTTAAGAAAACTTAAAAGTTAAATAATAAGTAATAAAACGAGAGAAAGTAGACTTAGGTAATTTAGTCATATGAAATAGAGATAAAAAATGTCATTACTCAACAAAAATAAATTTATACAATGGAAGGTTATAAGAACACTAGGGATATAAACTTAAAGCCAGCAAGAATGGCATAAATATATATATATATATATATATATATATATATATGTAACTGACCTACCTATGTGGGAAACATCATTTGACAATGATGATGATAACGATGATATATAAAGTTTTAAGGAGGCAAACGCATCACAAATAGAAATAAAAGTCATAGTTTTCTTTTATATGCTATGGTTTTTCAGTTAGCTTCTATTATATTTTGGTATCTATCATTATCAAACATTATTTTATAGCCTCACTCTAAAATTTATGCAACTTAAATTAAATTCTTTCTCAATTTGAGAATATAAAATATGTTGTAAAGCTACTTTTTGTTTGACTTGTACAAAGTGTTACTTTTCTTACTATTAATTTCAACTAGTTGTTATCCTCGCCTATAACATTTGATAACCCTGGAGTTAACGTCTTATCGGTAAATAGATTTTCCTTTAGTATCATTTGTTTCAAATACACCAAATCAATGTACTATTGTTTGGATCTAGTACCAATTGCTCTTCCAAAATCTCACATGAAGATCCTATAGGACACTATAGGATAGGGAAAGAGACAAGAGGGTACCGGGTGTGGTTACGCGTAAGTTAATAAAGGATTTATGAATAACGAACATACGTGTGTATTTATAGATTAGCTTGGATCGGTGAGTGTGTAATGCGGTATCTTACATGAGAATAATTCTAACCTTAAGAGATTTTCTAGTTAAAGTAGCCACAACTAAGAAGCAAGTTCCCTAATTGAAACAGAATCTGATGTGACCAAAAAGCTTACTTATTATTTGTTTGACTGAGTAGTATTATGGTTCCCTAACAACTACTTATCTACATTTGATGTAGATAACCACATGATGCATAAGGTTTCAACTTACTCTATACTAACTCATTACTCCTTAGTAATATATGTTTCTCAATTGTCCATCTTGATGTCTATTTCTTACAATTGGTCATGCCCTTCATTTTCTTAACAATGTCTACCACAAAGTCATTTTTACTTTGTAAATTGCATTTTTTTTTATTACAAAAGACATCTCTAATACTACTTCCTTTCCATGTATAGTGGCAAAATAATCGCATTTATTCTTTATGTTTTCCACTTTACAAGTATAGATAACATCATAAACTCTCATGAAATCTAAAATCTTAGATTACGTGCGGGTATTCTTATTTTACTTTCTCCACTTAGCATGTCTATTGGATTCATCATGAGTCCGGATGACAAGCCTTTAATGACATCCTAAACATATCAGCTAATTATGCAATTATAAAGCTACATTTTTTAATTCTCTTAGTTTTTAATAGTGAGAACCTGGGGAGTGCTTTTAGTTTGAGAAGGTAAATGATTAATATTAGTCATAAAGTGAATAAAAATAAAATAGGTAGACTTTTTTAAAAGAAAAATAGGTAATAATGTGAAAAGTAAGTTAATTATGGGTAGTTAAATGTCATATCAATTTTAATTTTTACTTTTTTTCATATGGGATGTTTTGTCCTTTTTCCCATCAAATCAAATACACCTTTAGAGATAATATTGAACTTGAAAAAAATATAAAATTTAAAAAGGATATATGAATTAAATGACATTTAAAAAGTAAAAAATGTCAACTCAAAATCTACTGATTGATTAAGCTTGATAACTTATAAAAAATGTTCCTGCTAGCAATTAGGGTAGATTAGAGTCAATACAAATTACATGTAATCATTTGATTTTGTTGGAATTAATAGAAATAAGTAAAAAAATATAAAAAATAAAGGTAAAAAATAATAATAATAAAAAAACTTATTAACTTAATGAAATCAAGTCTAAGAGATCAATAATCAACTCCTTCAAACCTTTGCTATTACTTCTAGAAAAATAGAGAATTTATTATTATTATAAATACTTAAACTTTGGTCTTCATTCTCAAGGTAAACAAGGAATTCACTTTATTATTTAAAGATATATACGTTTATAAATTTGAAATCTAAAATACTATAAGTATATAATAAATCTTAAGACTTCAACAAAATTATATACAGTAAGATTATACATTGGTTCCCCATTATTATGAAATAAAAGTTGAAATGTGGCCATAATAGAGGTTGAATGAGTTTTGACCGTTTCATATGGGATATTTTGAATTAAGTCTCAAAAATATATCACTTGAGTTAAGTAGTGAACTCTTATTTAAGAGAAATATAGAGCTAGAGAAATGAAGAAGTGGTGCTTCCAATATGAATTATTTCATTCATGTATACAAAGAGTATTGTGAAAGATGTTGTCTTTTGTATTAATAACAAAGTATTGATCCAGCTAAATAAATTTCAAATTAAATAAATAAGTACTTAATATTTAAAATCAATAACATTTTTCTTGCTTAAGACTATAGATTGATACCTGCAATCAATAAACACAATTAAGATAAGTTAGATTAGAAAAACTAAAAAGCGGTTTCATATAGACAATGTTATGCAAACGACTATGATGAAAGGCATTTTTAGTGTCAAACTATCGGATAGATCAACCTAGACATATTTAAAAATAATATAATTCAAATTATAATTAGTTTAATTATTTGACTACATAGTTTATCAAAAATAATATTTCTCTTTTAATTGAATCCTTTAACGATTTTTTGGTGGAATGGATTTGCTTAGAATGGAATTTAATGAAAAAAAATGATATAAGAAAATATAAGAGTGATATTAGTCATAAAATGAGACTAAAAGCATACAATAAAGAAAGAATAATTAATGGAAAGGAAATAAAATCTATAGATCTGATGTTTCGTTTATTAAAACAGTAATAAAAGTACTTCTAGCATATTTAAAACTCTATTTATACTAAACTTATACAAACCCTAATAACTAATGGAATTTTCAGCAACTTATAATTATGGGACTACTCATGGGCCTATTAGGCCGACTTAGACTTTAAAGCCTTTGAATGCTCCTACAGTAACCTCCCCTAGGCGAGGGAAAACTTTGTTCTAGTGAGAGATCCTTGACAGTCTTAGTATAAATTTCCGTCTTCATTAACCCTTCTTCTCCAACTCACGTACTCTCACATTGGCAAGTTTGTCCAACCATTTTATCAAAAACTACCAATATTTATTACCCTTCTCTGAATTTACCTTTCTAACATTATCACATCTTCAACAACATCAACCTGGTATTTTGGTAATATATCAACTTGGGATTCAATAGCATCTGAGTGAAATCCGTAAAATGTGTATAAATTAGCAATATTAAAGGCACGCTTAATTTGCAAGTTGGGTCATAACTCAATCATGTAAGTATTAGAGTTAATATTCTTCAACACTTTGTAAGGCCCAAATTTTCCTACCTTTAATTTGTAATAAGTTCCCTTAGAAAACCTACCTCGCCTTAGATGTACCAATACCATGTCTCCTTAACTCATTAATTTTGATTTACTACACTAGCATAAGCTTCGTTGCTATCCTTGATATCAAATCTTACTTTATCATGAACCTGTTGAACACACTATTTTAAATAGCTTAATTTTGATAACGAACATTCTTAACCAAGTATGTTTTGATGATGAGTAAAGACATGAGTGAAATATTAAGGTACTAACAATTTATTCTCAAGCATATTGTAAAAATATTAACTAATACTCAACTTGAGAATAATCTTTATGATGATTAAAGGAAGAAACCAAGTAAATGCTCATGAAAAAATAAATATATATAAAAAATATATACTTAAAATAAGAAAACAGAAATCTTAAAGTCTTTAAGGATACTTCAGAGTCAAAGTTCATCCCTTTGGAGCAAGAAGTCTAATTTCAAAGTGAACAAAAAAGCTTTCAGAGTCGTCATGGTATGCTTCAGAATCAACAGGAAAGACTTCGGAGTCATCATGATATACTTAAGAATTATCAAGTATACTTCGGAGTCTTTAAAACACTTTCGGAGTTTTCAAGCATACTTCAAAGTTAATCATACATACTTCAGAGTTAATCAAGACATGCTTCAAAGTTAACCAGATACATTTTGGAGTCATGAAGATACACTTCGGAGTTAATCAGATATGCTTTGGAGTCATGAAAACACACTTTGGAGTTAACTAGATATGCTTTGGAGTCATGAAGATACACTTCGGAGTTAACCAGATATGCTTCAGAGTCATGAAGATACACTTTGGAGTTAACCAGATATACTTTGGAGTCTTCAAGCATACTTTAGAATTAATTAGAAAAGCTTCAGAGTTATGAAATAAAAGCTAATAAGACACGCTTTTGAATCATTAAGATATGCTTTGGAGTCAACAAATATACTTCGGAGTTAGCAAGTAAATTTTAGAGTTGTCAAACATTACTTTGGAGTCATCCCTTCTAAAGCATCAAAGGTTCAGAGAATCTGAACTCTACTCTTCAAAGAACTGTCGCAAGTAAAGAGGTCTTCCGCCACTTCGGAGAAACTAAAGTTAGTTTTTCAACACATCCAAAATCATTTCTCTAACACATTGATTGTTCACTTGTCACTTCGAAGGAACTAAAGAAGTTGCTTCGGAGCATCCAATGATCATGTAAACGTTATGTGAAGAAAAGTTAGCGAAAAAGTGGCAGACCAATACCAAACTATTGCAAAGTCAGAAATAAGACAAAATATCAGATGAAGAAAATATTTTGTGAATGTTTGAATGATTACAAAAGTCAAAAATGAAAATATCTTTCAGCCTATAAAAGAGGCATTTAGAAATATAGAAGAAGTCTGAAATACCAAAAAATACAAAAAGTTAAAGTTTTGAGCATTCAAAATCTTCCTTCAAAGTTTAACTTCAATGGCAATAACTTTGTCAAAGCTTTCAAAGTTTAAACCGCTTTTCAATTAAGGAGTTTGAATATCTTACTCTTATTGCTTACTTATTCACTCAAAGTTCTTGAATTTATATACAAGTCTGCCTAAGTAAGAGATATTATTCTGTACACTTCTTTTTAGTATTTATAATATAAGCAAAGTGCTTGGTGTTTATGTATTGAGATAAACAAGTAGGAAACTTGCTAAAAGGATAGAAGTTTGTTGGTGAGCTTTGACAACCAACAAGTTGTAAAAGTTTCTGGTTAGCTTGGAAAACCAATAAGTTGGTTGGTGACCTTATAGGAAAACCAACGTGTATTTGATCAGGTTGATCGAGGTGTTAATAAAACCTAAGTCCCGTAGAGGAAACTGACTCAGAGAAGTAGAGTAGGAACCTAGGAAGGATTGAATCACTATAAAAATCGTTTATTGTGTTGTACAATCTATTCTATTTATTCTTTCAGCACTTTGATTTTTTATTTTGGCCAAAAGTTTTAAAAGCTTAATTAACCCCCCCTCTTGAGCTACCATTGTGTAAGGGACCAATAGAATCCAACTAATATGATCAACAAAAGCTTCACCATTGTCAATTACAAGAGCATCTTGATGAAATGAAATAAGATCAAGAATGTGTTGAGATCTCAGTCCATATGCTGCTTCAAATGGTGTCCTTTTTATTATTTGTTTCATCTAATTATTATAGGCAAATTTAGGTTATGGAATTGCCAATTCTTATAACTTCACAAGATTTCTTAGTGAAAACCTCAACAAATTATTAAAACTATGGCTAGCAACTTCTATTTGATCATCTGTTTGTGAATGACAAGTGTTGGAATGTTTCAATTTAATTTTGAATTTTTATCACGATGTCCTCCAAAAATGCCCATAAATTTCACATCTCGATTAAAAATGATAGATATTGGAATATCATATAATCTTATAACTTATTTAAAAATATATTAGCAATATTTGTAGCATAAGAAGTTTTGAGTATGGAATGAAATGAGCCATGTTTGAGAATTTATCCACAACAATAAGAATAGAGTTATGTCCTTTTGATGTTTGTTGAAGTCCTAAGATAAAATTCATTGTCATGTCCAGACCTAAAAATAATATAGATAAATATCATTTTTAAACCAAAGGTAAATTCTCCCTGGACTTATCACACTTAAGATAATACACAATTACATAAATAACCTCAAATAAAAAGGAAATCATAATGAATAACAATACATGTTAATTCCATAATATAAGTCTCATATAATAATAAACATAAATTGTCTTTAACATTATTTGAAATGATACTCAGCATCATCTACCCCTTACAACATGAATTAATGCACTCCTTATGCTACATTCTCTGAAAAAAATAAATTAAGAAGGGGTAAGTCATAACTCAGTAAGTTAGATAGATGTAATTAGCACATGTATAAAGAGCAGTTTACGTCATATGCCACTAGCAGTAGATGTCATATCCTAGGCCAGCCTAATAAGGCAGCTCCACTAGCAGTATGCAGATATCATTTGATACTGCATACTCTAGGTCACCCAGTCCAGCCCACATGTAGGACAACTCAACCGGTGAGCTTCACTGGCAGTATCATTGACAAAATAATCCAATGTCCTTCTGATATGCTCCAGGCCACCTGGGCTAAACTACTAAGAAGGCAGCTCAACCAACAAGCTCCACTAGTAGCATAATTAATTGTATGTAATTCATTGGACAATAAATACCCTTCTTTCACAATTGTCCAACAAAATGCATGATTTAGCCATTATTTTGGTAATCTGACCCTTCCATTAAGTTCAAAACGACCAAAAACCTCAAGATCAAATATCTAATTATTCAAATCCATAATAGTGGGGTTTAGAAATCGATAAATCAAATTTAACCATCCAATTTTACATGATCTGATCACATTTTGTTCAATCTGACCATTCTATTAGATTTAGAATGTTCAAAAATCCCAAAATTAAGTATATGATTATCCAATTTGGAGTTTATAGGGTTCATGAATCATCAAAATAAATTTTACTATTCAATCACTCATGATCTCTAGTCACCTATTGGTCAATTTGACTATTCCATTAGATTAAGAATACCAATAAATTCCAAAATTGATTATTGGATCATTCAAATCGGAGATCAGATGGTCCTAAAAATTGAAAAATCAAATCCGCCATCCATTCATCTTGTCGAACTGGTAACTGTGCACCAACGCTAGTGTGCCTGGGCTGCCCCCCTACCTGGGCTCGCTAGCTGTGCTGGGCTCAAAGTGGGTCTAAGCTCACTATCGTCTTGCCAAACGTTGCCACCATCGCCACTTGCCGCCGTTATTGTCCAAGCTGGGCTCCCACCTGGGCTTCTATGTTGGGTTCTGGCTTGCCTGCCTGACGTGGGCTGGGGCCAGGTCTCTAGCCCATGAAATTCTTAGGTGGCGTTCGCTACCAGGGGGTTTTCTAATAGGGGCTTCACCATCTGGAATTTTTTTGAAAATCCAATTTTTTTAACATTTTCTAAATTTTGAAATCTTGAAAATTAATTTCTACAATGTTTGGAAAGTATACAAATTATCTAGTGTGGTCCAAAAATAAACGAGTGGTCAAAAAATGATAAAATTGAATAATTTATCATAATATACAAATAATCAATTTTTAATGCTCAAATAAAATCATTTAACCCAAAGATCTCCACTCTAGGCAAATAACTATATAAGGAACACATCCAACAGTTCAGATTATTTAAAATCATTCACAGCATGGAATATGATTTTTTGAAATTCACCCATGTAAATTCAAGTGGGTCCCATGCTTCGGTAATTTTATTTCAAATTTTTATTTTTGTGCATAACTTATTCTATACATACTATTTCACGCATCTGACCCATAAGATATACTCCATATCATAAAACGGTCATTTTAAGACCAACACATCAGATTAAATTCCCTCATTTACATGATATAACATAGTTATTCATTTCCCATGTACATAATGTTTATGTTAAAATCATTAATCATTTTTTTATGTAAAACTCATAAAATTAAATGGAAGCTAAATACGCATATAATAATACATTAGATGGATTAAATTCATTATCTAAGCTTTGCAATTAACTCAAAAATTATTATTTTTAATTTGCTTGAAAATTCAACTGATTTTTTTGTTCGTCTAGCATGTACACTTTTCTTCCTTTCAGCCCCCTATTTTGAGCACAAATTTTACAAATAATTCACATCCTTACCATCTAAAATGATATAAACAACAACATGTATACACAAATTCTACAGATTGAAAAATTGAAAGAAGAATCTATTCCACTTACCTCTGTGATGACCCATGAAGGTGTTTAGATCGATTCTCCCCTTGATCACAATGATGAGCTTATAGATACAAAATCATGATTTAAAATATATATCCATGCTTTACAACTTATGCAAATTTCATATAGATAATTATATTATGATTTACAATGAAAAATGTCAAGCTAACAATGTGGCAAAAGTGTAGAAATTTTCAAGTTATAGAACTTAAGAAAAATGAGCATAGAAAACATATTCTATGGCATCAAGGCTTGGGCGAGTAAAGAAGCAAAAGATGAAGTGTCATAACAGATAAAGCACGAATGAAAAAGACTTGGCTATTTTCATTCGTCTGTTAAAGTGGAAGATTATATCTGACAGATACAAGATAGTATGCATACAACTGACTTCGTCTATTATAAGCAAATCATAGTTGAGCTAATGGTCATCTAATGAGAATAGACAAAGGCGAAATGAGTGAAGATCTTTCAGTAGAACAAAAACTTCGTTTGCCATCAATAGGCAAAGTGGAGAAGCAAGAATCATATGGCAAAGCTGAGACTTCATCTATCACAAGTGAGCTAATGATCATCTGCTGTCGACAGACAAAGTAGAAGAATCAAGGACCATTTGGCAGAGTAAAGAATTTGTCTGTGATTATCTACTGTTAACAGACAAGTAAAAAAATATTCCATCAGACGAAGGCGTGCAAAAAACTCATCTGCAATCGAATAATTCGTCTATTACTTATAACAAACAAACCCAACAGATGAAGCGTTGAAGCAACAAGACATCTGTGCCTCTATGAGCAACAAAAAAATCACAAGATAAAGAATTTAAACGGTTGATTCGTTTGGCAACAGTATAAAGGATGATTCGTCTGCCACTTACGAAAGACAAAGATGAAGGAACTTTATTTTATGGACAGCTGGACAGACTCTTCATCTATCATAAGTAAAAGATAAGCAATTGTCAAAACGAATCATTGGTCTTCGCCCAACATTAATAATGATCTTTCTATATTAATGAAAGAGAGACATTGCAGTAATACCTCAACCAAAGCTTATTGGGAAACTAGAAATTATCTTCTCCAAGGTTGGCGTTGTAGGCATTCCAGCATACGAGGATTAAGCAAAAGTCAGAGGATTCAAAATATACCAATCAGAATGATCTTCTACATTAATGCTGCTTATCTACCTCTATTCTCTGCATTCAATGAAACCAATCTTCTCCAATGGTTAATCTTTTAAGAAAAGATATTTAAGGAAATGCATTGGAACGATTCACAGGGAGAAGGAGTCAAAGAAGAAAAATGGATCGAGCCTAACACTTTCCATAAATCTTTGTATCCCTAGGTTAAGAGCTTTAACTTTCAAATATCATTCAAAAGCTTCATTTTGTTTATCCATTCAAGGCCTACTTATTCAATATATCCAAGGGAGATCTTATGGGCTACAAAGAGTTACTCAAAGATCAAGTTCTCTCAAAGAATCATTAAGGAGCTTGAAGGTTCTAAATGATAAAGGTGAAGCAACCAACAAGAAACCCATTCAAGTATCCAAGTATTTTCAATCCAAGTGCTACAAAGATCAGAGAGCTTCAATGCTACATCAACACTACATCAATGGAGTTCAAAATTACTATAATATGCTTATTGTTTTATCATTTATATGTGCTTAAATGTGTAATAGTTTTCTAGTTAATCTAAAAATTATAGAGATTGTGGTAAACTCTATAAACCACATTATAATAAGTTGTTGGTGATCTCTGAAAAATCATCAAGTTTACTGGTTAGCTTCAAAACTAGTGAGTTGGTATTGAGCTTGAGAAAACTACCAAGTTTGCCTGTGATCTTTGAAATGTGTGAGTTTCTTGGTGAGCTTGTAAAACTAGAAGAGTATTGGGTACACTTGTTCATGCCCCTTAGAGCCGGAATCTAGAAAAGTGTCGATGACACTTGTTTATGCCCCTTAGGGATAGAATCTAGAAGAGTATCAGGGACATTTGTTTATGCCCCCTAGGGCTAGAAGAGTATCGAGGACACTTGTTTATGCTCCCTGAAATTGGAATTCAGAAGAGTGTCAGGGACACTATTGTATTTCCATTATATGGGCTATAGTGGAACCCAAGGCACAATGAGTATATACTCTTGGAAGAGTGGATATAGGAACAGGATTCTCGAACCACTAGAAAAATTATATTGTTTGTCTTTGCTAATTGTGATTGCTTTACTCTCCTTGTACCTTACTACTTTATTATTTATTTTATATTGCATAATACATAAGCACGAAAAGAAGGAAAATAATCTTATAGAGGTTGAGCAAGAAATCTTTATAAACCCAATTCACCCCCCTTCCTCTTGGGTTAAGCCACCCTACGGGAACTAACACCCACTTCTTAAGTTGATTCGAAGAATATCTTGAATCCAACCAATTGATTCAACATATCTTCCAAACGAGTGATAGGAAAACAATACTTGATCATACTCTTATTTCTGGCATAATTGTTTATTCACATCTTATATGATTCATCCTTTTTAGGTGTAAGTAAGGTATAGTACAAGGACTCATACTTTCACATATTAAGCCTCTTATAATTAGGTCCTTAATCTAGTTTTGCATTTCAGAATATTATAATGGTGACATTCTATATGTTGACAAATTTGGCGAAGCTACTCCAAGGACCATGTTGAATCCTTCTTAGTGGTGGTAGACTTAGGCAAATTATTCATAATAAGCTCCTTAAAATATCCAATAATTGTTGAATTTTTGGAGCATAAGTATCTAATTTTAGTAGTATAGCACCCTCTCTAAGAGGAAATGGTTACAAAGGGCCAAACTCCAAATGGCCTAAATGGATAAAACTATAATGTCTTTTGCAAATGGGTAAAGCATAAAGGTGTACAAACTATTACAACAAACTATGTATTCAAACCTAAACAGTTAGGACAACATGTTTACAAATACAAAAAAAATAATGTTGATCTTTTGAATAAGACAAAACCAAAATTTATATACATACTAGAGTCGCCATTGATTCAATTCCTAAGAGGAACCATACTCATTATATTAAATATACATTGATCCGGATCTGCATTACTTTTCTCCATAGGGATCTAAAGAACTAAAAGGGACTTGTGCTAAATTTACAAGAGGATTCTAGCTCAGGAGGGATTGTTAACTTGACAAATTATACAACTGCCAACATGTTGGTAAATATAGAAATGAGATGCAAAAAGTTGCTGGAATGGGATGTGTAAGATTGTTGGAATGGGATGAAAGAGGTTACTAGAATAGGATGGAAAGATTGCTGAAATAGGATGGAAAGTGTAGCTGGAAGGAGAGGAGAAGTTGTTGGAAACGAGCCTGACCAAATGGAAGAAAATAGGAGAGTATTGTTGTAGGATTTCTACCCTCTCTAAGACTATCTTACTCTCCCTTGAGAGGGGGCAATGCCCCCTTTTGATAGCATATGGTAGCTTAGTTGCCTCTCCTAGATTGTGACAAGTGTAGGGTGATCAAGTGGGCATGTGAATGTCATGTGAATGGACTTAGTCCATTTGCCGAACTTTAACTATTGCTAGTTGTTGTAGTTGGATTCATAGTTGAATGCTATAGCCCAATTCATGGTTGAATGTTGTAGCTGGACACGGTGTCTACAAGTGGCTTTTTTATTCTCCTCAATTTTACCAACCAATGCACTTAAAATGCCTATACTTTGCTTGCAACATCAAATTTTTTAGCTATAAAAAATCCACTAACCTTAGTATTTTTTTAGGAGTATGTGAGGTGTCTTACTTAAAAGTATGCAAAGTATAATTTTTATTTTCTCTTTGCAATGAATAAGTTTTTAGTCTAGTGTAATGAATTATGTCATTATTATGCAACCAAGGCCTACCTAATAAAATACGACATGCGTTCATTGGAACCACATCGCATGTAACCTTATCTTCAATATTCCCGCCCATACTAAATTGAACTAAGTATTAAGAAGTAACCAGTACCTCATTTCTTTTTTGAAATAATGTAATATCATAGGGCGTAGGATAGGTTGCAATTTTAACTTCTCTACAACTTATTTTTGTAATAAGGTCTTCACTACCACCTTCATGTAAAATGTTATTACATCCTTACCACCACATAAAATATGATTTTGAAATATTTCATTTTATATCTAATCTTCTTTCTTAGCTCAATTTGTTGTCATAACATGATGTACAATCGAGAATTTTATTTACATAAGATAAATATTGACATCATTAGCAATATTATTTTATCAAGATATTCATAAAAAAATGACAGTAGACAAAGCTTCTTCTTTCTATTCAAATTTTGTTGAATTCACTCTTCTATCTCAACAAGTATACGAAGTGTAACTCTTTTCCCAATATAAGAAAAATGAAGTTAAGATTTGTTGTCCATATTAAAAGAGATCAAACCTAAAGTATCTTGTATACCATATCTCATCATTTCCTTTTCTTTCTCACTCCATTCAAAATTAGCAACATGCACTACAACAAAAACTGCCTAATATAGGTAACTTCTTGGTTTCATTAGGCCCCAAAATGATTACATTAGGCCTAATGCCACCAAAAACTTGTTGCCAACTAGTTGCTTTTGCCTTGTCTCAATTGGCTAAAGGCAGCCATTTTTTTTTGGCTGCGTTTGGTCAAATGCAACCAACAGGTGGTTGCGTTTGGGCAAATGCAGCTAACTTTTTGGCTGCTTTAGATCAAATGCCCACAACATAATGTCCCATTATATTTGGCTAATTACTGCATTTATTTACCATAACGATAACTATTCTTTCATAAGTATAGGTGAATACTTAGAAATAAGAATTTACATGTATTGTATATAACATTAAACCCAAAATAGCACATCATACGAGTTTAAAAAATCCTGTGAATAAAAAAACGTTATGTATGATTACTTTACACTTTCTTGGAGGAATAAAATAGAAGATCCTTCGCAGCCATTAAAATAAACAAAGAAGAAATATTAAGGTCACCCATAGGTCGAGGCCTCTCTTAAACTACTGGGGAGCTATAGTGTATGGTCTTCATAAGGATATCATTTTCCTTGACTCTTCTCATTTTTGAATAGACCTATTCACATGAAATATCAGGGCATGAATTATTTAAAATAAGAATGTAATCAGTATGCAATAATCTAGGATTTTTAAAGCATTAAATTACCTCTAAAAAAATCTAGAATGCCCAATTGAGATGTGGCCAATGAGGAAGGTGTCTGTTGATTGAGTGATGACTTTAGCAATGACCTAATGTGTCTTGTCTTATTTGATAGTGCATTAATCCATTAGTTGGCAGTTGCTAACTATTCCTTTATACTATTAAGTTCTTCCTCGGCGGAGCTCAGCCAATCCTGTGTAGAAGCTAGTTGTGAATGGAGTGCTGCATTTGATCTATTAGATCAATCAGAATTGAATCGACTCTTCATTAGCTTCAGAATGTGTCCTAAGCCTTTAACGTATTCAAAGCTCTTTCTCATTATTTTATCATAGATATCATTTGGTGTGAGGTGTGACTTTACATATTCTGAGCTAGCAGCTTGTAGCTCTACCATCTTCTTCTACAGGGTTAACGAAAAACATTAGTAGTGGTCAGAAGATAACATAGTGACTAGAAATCCTAAATGTCTATAAAATAAATAAATAGTTAGTTATACTCACGTGTGCCTCCTCTACCTCTAAGCCTATGAATTTGCTATCTTCTTTGCGCATCCGGGTCTCCTAGAAAAGTTCAATTTGGTCGATTTGACTATCAAGGTCATTATTTTCGTATTCCACAAAAAATGTTGTGTTTATCATGCATGAAAGTATTGATTTTACATAGAGATGATAAACGGTAACCATAAAAAATATGATTCGTACCCTTTCAATCAGAACAACCATAAATGACTTTGGCCCCATGCAGTGTGTATACTTCAACTTTTTTCTGTTATCCTTAGCCACCGAGGACTTGTGCTATATTGAAGCAAGCAGGGGAAACATGCATAGTTATGTTTCAGAAAAAATAGTTTACGTATAGTAGATGCTCCAAACAATAAAGAACATATTAAAATGGTGGATACCTGAAATTCTGGGAAAGTAAAGTAAGTGCAAAGGAAGGTCTAGTTGGGAATCTTCACTCTTGTAAGTGGTGACGATCCTAGATCTATGCATGTACTTACAATTTGGAGTAGTGGTCATGATAATCTTTTCGGACCCTTTTGTAAATAGTCCTGAAGTAGTCCTCAACGATCATTTTGACCAAATCCTGATCAATGTCCTTGATATTAAGGCATGACTGCAAAAGGATAATAGCAAGGTTAGAATATATTAACACTATCTGGAGTTTGTAAATTATGGATGTACCCATCTTTACCTTTAATTCAACAATCATGGGTTATTTTTCCTCTTCAGTAACATCTGCCCATTTCCTCTTATCTACCATCGGTGTCAATGCCCTCACAATATAGCAAATGGTCATTTACAAATGCTTTCGACCTTGTTCAGTTGTCGCTTCCCTGTGTCAGGGTCGATCTTAATTGGCAGCACACTGAGGCTTCTCTTCATATCATTGATAAATGAGTTTTTCAAGGGACCCCATTTCCTTTTTTTGCTTTCTATCAAGAAATAATATTAGTGTATTCACGAAATGTATTCAGTTTGGCAAAACTTGTAATACATATGAATTAAGGCCATATAAGAAATGTATAGTAATGAAAACATACCATTGGAGGGAGCCCGTGTCCTTGATGATGAAGGAAATTCTTGCGTTTTTGAGCTAGAGTGTCAGCCCTTGAATGTTTGTATAAGATCGTATTAACATATTAAGGTATAGTAATGAGTGAAGTATGGGAAGTGTATAAAGTTTAATTTAATTAAGTGTGAAATAAAGTGTAAATGATGAATACTAAGTGGTAAGATTAATTGGGCTTTAGAATTATTCAAAAAATAATAAATTTTAATCTTAAATCATGATTTAATATTATAATGTCAATGGGACATTTAATAGGAGTAAGTATATTAAAGGAGTTGGCATAAAGCAGAAGTTAAGTTGTCAAAATTTTGTTAAGTTGACTAAAACTTTT